>OW203768.1:36819945-36897209 GCA_934045905.1 Leuctra nigra
CAGCCTGCTCGAGTTGGGGGGGGATGATCCCCCCTCCCCCCCTCTCCCACCCTGCCTGATGTTTGACAATGTGCTTTCAAATAAATTTAAGATCGTTTTAATGATAACATAATTTAAGAATTTTGTTTCTATAGCATTGTTATGTCTCTGGGCTCGGGGGGGGGGGGGGGGGCTGTGCCCCCCCTCCACCGAGACATGCCTGAAATCATCACTGAATTCTTTTGTTATTGGCAAGGATTAATCTTTGCTCTAAAAGTGGATGAAAACTAAATGTCTCTTCAATATTTCGAGAAAAAAATCGTGGTCGGCGATAGGTCTTTACCTTCTGAGGGCAAGGGCGTCAACGGGGGGGGGGGGGGGGGGGGGGCAAGGATGTCAGGATAACATAAAAATTTGGTGGTATTTTACGTATAGGTAGTTCCTTTGCTAAACAAAAATCTAAAAAAAAAATTCAAAGTGTCAACAAACCAAAAAATACCCTGCGGGGCAAGGTGGAGGCATTACCCCAAAGTGTCAAAGTTTAAAAAATATTGAATTGTTCAACAAAATACACCTCACGTGTTAAAATCTCGTCTCAATCTCGTCTCAAAATTTGATTTCAAATTGTTAAAAACCCAAAAAACGACTTGCGGGGCAGGTGGGGGATGTGCACCCCCTCCCCCCCCCCCCTAGCCCGTGGTACAATTGTTATCTTTGCCTTGCTCCCACGCAGAAATTCTGCGGACGCCCGTGGTTGGGCGTACCCCCAGACCCCCTCCCATATTTTCAAAATCCCCCCCCCCCCCCCTGACAAGACGCTAGATCCGCCCCTGCCCCAGCCGCAAGTACGTAAGCCGCTATCTTGACTTTGTGGCTTTCTTAGTCGATGTTTTTGGGGTAAACGGAAAGATAGGCAAGGGAAAAAAGGCGATGGAATTTTCGGCGAAAAACCAACTAGAAAAGATAGGCGACGGAAATTTAGGCGGCAAAAATTCAACCAGGGCGGAAATATAGGCGATAAAAATGTTCATGGAAAATTACTAATATAACTATTTATGAAGTTGTTAATCAACTACTACTCAAATTATTGATCAATATCTATGTTGTGATCCAAGAATAAAAATTCTTAAAAAAAATTTAGGCGGCAAAAATTCAACCAGGGCGGAAATATAGGCGATGAAAATGTTCATGGAAAATTACGAATATAACTATTTATGAAGTTGTTAATCAACTACTACTCAAATTATTGATCAATATCTATGTTGTGATCCAAGAATATAGTGCAGAAGAAAAATACCACTATTAATACCAGATAACTTCCCCGAATTCAATATTTTGAAAAATCTTTCGTACTCTTATTAGATTTTTTTCGAGGGGTGAATAGCTAAAAAAATCGGTGCACAAAAGCAAAAACTCAAATCAAATAAAAAATATCATAAAAATAAAAAACAACACACACAATGTGAAACAAAAATTTGTTTTGTACACAAACATATCAAATAGTTATAACCCCCAGGATTTTTTATCTTTTTATTTGTCTCTCTGATTTAATTTTTAATTTTAATTTTTTTAATTTTATTCAATTTCACTTAATTTTCTTTAATTTTTGTTAGATTTTTTCGATCCTTTTCTTTATGTTTTTATCATATTTTTCTGTTTTGTTTATTTTTATTTAATTTTTTTTCTATTAGATCTTTTATCAATTACAAAACAATTTGGTTATTATTATGAATTTCTGAGTATTATGTATATAACATTTTAGATATCACAATTTCAGGTAGAAAATGTGGTAGTGGCAGAAAATGTTGGAGAAAATTTGTTACAATTAAATATTAATTGAGACAAGAATGGGTAGGTACTTTCCATGAAAAAGTTTTTCGCCTAATATTTCCGCCCTGGTTGAATTCTTGTCACCTAAATTTCCGTCGCCAATCTTTCCTAGTTGGTTTTTCGCATAAAATTCCGTCGCCTATTTTTCCTACAATAGTTTTTGGTTTGGTTGCCATGAGAACAGCTGATTTGACGTCACACGGTCTTGACAACAATGCTACGACCACGGTAAGACTGCTAAATAGCGGTCCGCGGTACGACGCTGCTACGACCGTCGTAGCACCAGTCACGTGACCTTAAAATGCATATTAAATTGGGACTAGGACGGGACTAATGTGCGACCGTCTTACCGTGGTCGTAGTGTGCAAAAACACGATATTAGGTAAGGGTCCTGATTCTTCATTTTTATGACGTCATTTCCGGTTTCGGTAATAGTACTTTTTTACTTCAATTATTGTTAATCCTTGAAGATGACCGTCTGAATCATTTGGCGATAGTTTCATTCCGATCGGTTTAGCCGTTTTTTGAGATATGACGTCACTTCCGGTTTCAAAATGGCGACTACCGGTTGGTTTTATAAAAATGCACCTAAGACGCCAAAAGTACACATGTGGTAAAAATTTCTGATCGATCGGTTCAGCCGTTTAGGCTGTGGCGGTGATTGCGGTGTTTCCTGATATCAGCAGATACCTCTTAAAAGGGATGTAATTTCACTGTTTTCACGGCCCTCTAGCTCGCAAAAGGCATAACCTGTTGTTCCCAAATTTGGTATATGGGGTAGGGTGGGCCATAGCTCAAAATTAAGATATTTCGCAACAATGTGAGATTTTTCAATTTTTAGATCCAGTAGGCCGAAAATGCCATGTTGTTGCTTACAGTAAAAGTGGTTGGTCTGCTCCTCAGTTTATTAGGCATTTACGGTATGTTGAGTGACTGTGAGTGTATAGTACGACTTGGCTAGGTGGAGCGACTGCTCCACTAGATACAATCTTGTCAATAAATCGAACAATTTGTAAAATATTTCATATTCTTCATAAATACTGGCATGCTTCATTTACTAGTTTTATTTTCAATGTAAATTGTGAACACGTAAATAAATACAATATATATTTAAAAATCTAATGTTTTATCTTAAAGAAACCGAAAAATATATTATTTTAAAAAGTTCCGTTTGACACTTTTGTAACTTAAAGCTGTATCCGTGTATTCTTACAATTATTTTTAAAGACTTAAGAAAATCCACAATATGTTGGGGATTCTCCGACCACAACACAAGAAATACATGTACCTATGATTTTCAAAAAATAATCGTATCCGTTTAAAATACTTATACAATCAAAAATGTATAACTTTCGACCCATTTGGCGAAGGATTAATAAATAGCTGTTCTAAATAAAATAAATGTAATTTATTTTACAAATTCCCGTTTGTTGTTTCGATCTGCTTCCGGAAAACCATTTTGCTTACCACCTCACACCATTAAACACTGCTGCAGGAATTATAGGCACAACTTCTTCATTATATTTATTTGATGTTCAAAATGATGTAACACTAATAACTTAAAAATTAAGTAATGGGCCGCGTGTAGGGAAAGATTCAGGGAGCTGGGACTTCTTACCCTAGCTAGTATTTATATTCTAGAGATTGGCTGTTTAACGGTCAGGAACATGGAGCTCTTCAGCCTGAATGAGCACGCTTATGACACAAGAGGAGCTGCAAGACTCCGTCATGAATACTGCCGACTGCAATTTACATCTAATGGCGTCATCCAGGCTGGAATAAGAATTTTCAACTCTCTACCTGACTCAATTAGATCTCAGAAAACAGACTTAATAAATAAATTTAGGATAGCATTGAAATTGTTTTTAGTTAGGGAAAGTTACTACAGTGTAGACGAATTTTTAAACCGAAGTAACTTGAGTTAGTTAAATATAATATATTAGACATGGAAGTATTTCATAAATACTTTTAATTAATTACTTTTACTTAAACATTTCATTGTAAATACTATTTATTACTTCCTAAAGTTATTCTAGTACATTTATATGCTTATGCTTTTACTTGGTTGATAGACTTGGTTGGTGTTTGACTTGGTGGTTACTTGGTAGGTTAATACTTCCTACTTGTGATATGTATAGGTATCTTGTTTTATTTAATACTGACAATGCTTATACAATGTACTATTGTGAAAAAAGCTGTAATAAATACAATACAATACAATACTATAAGGGCAGGTTTTTCAATACTCTGCTAAAACCAGTAATTAAGTTTAAACGAATGTCATTTGGTTGTTGCCATAGGAATATACCTTGTCCTAATGAACTGTTTAAAAATTAGTAGATCATTTAAAAACTTTCCCTAAGTATAGATACTAATCGAAATTCCAAATTATATATTAGCATCTAAATGTAGGTATAACTTGTATCAAATTATAAATATGTTATTATAATTTTCATATCGGTGAAGGATGAGAGGTACCGTCTCAACGCTTCAAGTTCCGTATAGTTTGGCCAATAACGGCATTTCTATGCCTAGCGTGAGTGAAATATGAATATGTAACATGCCACCGCGCCACTATGCATGGCAGACAGCATTGCGTGCTGCTCATAATTACTGTATTTATATCTAGTTTTCGCACATATTTACATTTAACCTTGAAGTCGATCTAAGAAGAGCCTTCATTATTAACACCTTTTAAACTTCACTTTTTCCTGTAGTAGAATACAATATATTCTTCGATGTATGAGTTTAGTTTAAACACATTCAAGTGATCACTTCGCATTATGGTTTGTGGTACCGACTGTTCTTTTATTGTAATTTGTATCTCCGACGTATTCCTTTCAACTTTGAACAAGAGTATTAATTTCGGTGAATTAAGTTTTTATTTAATTAATCAGTACACATTACATTTACAACGTAGCTAATTAAACATTTAAAATAAAATTTTATATGAAACGTTCAGTGTACAATGTGATTGACAAATTATATGATCTGGCATTACAATAGGAATCCTGCTCGTGACGTCACAGTGGTAGAAAAATGGAGGCTGCTATGGTAGGGGAAATGTGTCAAAGCTATAAATAATAGCTATAAATCATATTTATCAGATGAATATTTAACTTAAACATGTGTATGGATAAATATTGCGTATTATTATTAGCTTGTACTTACTTAAATATCATTCTTTCACAAGTAATCACCCTAAATATGTGATTTGGATTGCCGCTGTCAGATTTGTTTTTTCCCTATACTTTTGTATAGGTTACTATGGCAACCTTTTCTCACGCAGGATGCCTATAAAGACAAATGTTTATTAGAATTCATTTATTTGACCGTGACTAGAACCACACTAGATACACCATCAGGCTCGCTTGGCTGCTCTTATGCGTAATGTGAGAGAGGGCAACTGACATTTAGGAGGAAGGACACACGCTCACGGTCTAGGTAGAAACACCATAACCTCAATGTTTCCGATTTACTTGAAAATTTGATGACTTATTGATAATCATGCAAAACTCAATCCCTGAAAAAATTAAACACTTCTCGTGTCCTTTCTGAGATAATTGATTTGTCCCCACCAATGTTATCTTAAGGCGGAAAAAAACGTGACATTTTTTGGCTTTAGTGAAGATATATTTTTTTGTGTCGATAGATTTGAACGAGTTTTTTTTCATATGAACATCAGGAAAAAAATGAAAACATTACCAGCGTGTGCTATTTTAAAAGTTATAAACCAAATTCGAAATTATTTTCCTATACCTCCCATGTTCATCCTCTGATTACATCAAACTGAAAATCATTGTTGGACTGGAGTTGCAAACTACAGGGCATTTAATGAGTTATTCTTAAATCCTAGTTGAAATGTAGGAAAACGATTTTTGAACTTGTAATTTTAAGAAATAATATTTTTGTATACATCGATCGATAAACAAACATTCTCAAGACATGTTCAATATCATTTTAATGTACCTTTTGTTCTTATTTTATTTTCTATATATTTTTTAAATTTAATTTTATTATTTCATGACCAGTTTTTGATGTTTTCAATATTTGAATTGATTTTATCTGATGTTTCTTTAATTTTATTTATTTTCCTTGTTCGTTTTGATTTTTTGATTCTTTGGAATGTATGACTTTTATTATGATACTTTTATATTTTTACTTTATTTTTTTGCTTCATTATATTAGTTTTTTTCGAGATTTTTTTTACTCAAGCGATTTGCATCCCGAATAAATGTTTAAAGAATTGATTACTCTTTTTGCATTATTGATCTTCAAAAATTTTCTCCAAATGTTATACGGTACATTCATATTTTTACTTGAGTGCATCGCAAATCTTTGCGCACATGAAATGAAAAGAAGTATAAAGCCGTCAACGATGCACAAATAGCAATTTATTCTCTACATTTATATCGCGTGCAACATCTAGTGGAGCGGTCGCTCCACTCAGCCAAGTCGTACCGTACACTCACAGTTACTCAACATACCGTAAATGCCTATATAAACCGAGGAGCAGACCAACTACTTTTACTGTAAGCAACAACATGGCATTTTCGGCCTACTGGATCTCAACAATGGAAAATCTCTCATTGTTGTGAAATGTCTTAAAGGGCCACAAACCCCTCAGGTTTTATTGTCTTTATGGCTGGAGATGCATATTTGAACAACTTTTGGCCAAAAATATAGTGAAAATGATAATTGGAATAATTATAATTAATTCATACAGATCGCGATGATGACGTAGATTATTATCAACTCGTCCCTCCGCGCGCACAATTGTTGCGAGTTCGGTGAATTCTCCACTTTACATCGTCGTATCTCTGTTATTATAAGTCTTAGAAAATAATGAAGCACACCGCTGGAATCGGAAGGCAATTTTCTGTGGTAAGCAACTATTTTTATATTCAATTGCGGCATAATTATGAATAATACATCGATATTACAATGACTCCAAAGTAACTGATTTTTCATGATATTCAAGACCCTCCACAACCTAGACGGCTAAGACGAGGATAATTTGAGACCCATCGACATGACCGTCTATGCGTGTAGATTACATCGCGTCCATAAAATTACCGATTCCCTCATAAACGCGTCTGGAATCGCTTTGTATTTGACTAAGATTTCTGGAGTAAAAATCGTGGCAGCCGTGCAGCCGTGTCGCTGCTCTGGGCCGAGCGAGAACAGGTTGTTTGAGTGGCAGCATGACAATGGGGGATGAGAATCAGTGGGGCATGATTTCTTACGCGAGGTAGTTCTAAAAACATTTATCCTCTGATCTCTTCCGCAAATACCAAAGCATCTAAGCGACCTCAGCCACTTAGCGACTGAAATTAGACATGATTCTGTATGTCTGTTTCGGTAACATTTGATTTTTAGCAAAAGGAATGTCTGAAATGTAAGGTACTCACGGTTATGACGTGGATGAAGTGTCGAATCTGGAATATCTCTTCTCCTTCAGCTCCTCCAAAGTAGGTTTGGGAACGGGCGCAATGCGACTGGGGATGTTGTCTGGGATTGACAGCACTGTGTCAGGCGTCCACTCTCCGCTGGCCATTGCCGACACTTTGTCCATGATATCTTCTCTCCATTGCGTCGATTTCTGTGCATACTTATTTTTTAACACGTAACCGTGAGCACTTTTCGAATATCGAAGCGTTTCTCCTGTCGGTTCGCGATCAACATTACAGTTGTGATCTAGGGCAGCAATTTGCGAACGTGTTTGCATTCCCACCCAGGGATAATGCGTTCTTTTTTGCATATATTTTAGTCGCAAGTTGTGGTAGCATTCTAGTTGTCCTGTGTGGCAATAATGGTTTGCGTGTTTGAGATCTTTGGTGAAACGCTTATCATTTATAATCTTGCTTATCTTGTCAAATTCTGTTGAGTCTTCTTGGATCCACTTGCACCGCTCTCGGGAATCTTCATCGAGCTCAGGGTGCTCGCACTTGTGCATTTGAGTGCCGTTCTCCCATTCGTGAACGTTCGTTATGTGGTTCAAACATGATTGAAACTTTTCAAGCAACAGCTCACTGTCTCCTTCGCATGTCATACATGACCACCACATATGATTGTATAAAGAAGACTTCCACTCGCCAATCAAAGGTAGTTTTTTCTCTGCTAATTTGATTTTTTTCATGAAACTCTTCGCTAGATGCCAAACATCAAATTGGTGTTTTATTCTAATGTATTTTTCTCGCATTACTTTAGCAACTCCCATGTGTCGGTCTGTCAACATCAGCTGTATGTTAACATCATCTTCATTTAGCAATCTCTCAAACACATCAAGAAATGCTAATTTCTCCAAATCTCCCGTGAATTGGCCGCGCTGAACAATAGAAAAGTCAATGATTTTTTGAGTCTCTAAATCCATGATGGAATATGTACAATACTTTGCTGAGTAGCCAGGACTGTCAAATTGGCCATCACCTGAAAGCCAAATTTTTGAACTGTTTTTTAATTGCAATATATTGTTCTTCTTTTCGTGTTGCCATATGTAGTTTATTGTCGGTCGCACAAATTTGCCAACTAACTTGTCAAACGTAGTTCTACTTGGAATCAGGAGCCTCAGTGCATGCGCAAACGCCTTGATTCCTGCAAACGTAATTCCCGACAACATGATTGCTGACGAAATCAAAACGTTGCCTAAAGGCCTCCTTCCATTAATGGGCTGGGAACTCCACTTGTTGACATGACCAGCCGTGCACATAGTTTTCACAACTAGCATTGAACCGACGCAATAATGTGAAATGTCCGTGTTGTGGGCATGGCAATACGAACAATTCAAAAAAAGCTCTTTCAAACATTGCCAAAACACCAAAAACACGAAACATCGAGCCGTGCTGTTTGAATGAGATTCTTCTGAATCTGAATCATCGCCGGAATCCGCTGAATCTTCCATCGCGTCCAGATTGACGTTGAACGAGGGATCTGTATCTTCATCATCACTCTCTTCGCTGAATTCTGGCGCTGATACTGAAATCAGTGGCTCATCAACTGGCATTGTCTTCTCCTCGAAGTCCATGTTACATTGAACACCAACATCACGCGTTGACGAAGATAAAGTCGATTCGTCTGATGCTGATGTGACGTTTCTTTCTCCATCGCCAATCATATCTCTCACTATCTTCTTCGAAATATGTCGCGATTCGCGCTCTTTAATTTCGTTGGATGTGCCGCGTAAGTTGACAGAAGGTACGATGCCATTTTTTAATGATGGTGCCCTCGATCTACATTTGAGCTTTATCTGAAGAAGAGATGATTCTTCAAAATCATCCAATCGAAAGTGATTTGAGCAAATTCTGGTGTTTTGATTGGGTTCAAAATCAGCACGATTTATTCGTCTCAGCCACGCTGAATGCCTCTGTGGAGACGCGTCTCGTTTCGGAAAACTATAAAAATACGTTTTTCCAAAAGGCAGATGATTTGCGGAAGTTGACGCTTTTTGTGGTGTTCTATTGTTATTGAAGCAACCGAATACTTTGTATTTATTTATTTGTAGTGAACAATTTAAGCATTGTATTACAAAGTCAGTCTTATAGGTAATATTATATGAATGCTACAGCTTCAGTAAATTAACAATCTTTAACCAGGATACTTAGAACATTCATTAAAAATACATTAAAAGTCACTAAAAGTTCATGAAGTCATCAACAGTATAAAATGAGTTTGATAAAAGAAAGTCATTCAAAGCATTCTTGAATATGCTTCTGGAAGCGATGCTGCGCATCTCTTGAGGCAGCTTGTTGTAGAGTCTTCGACCCGACTGCAGGACACCGCTGGATGTTAATTTGAGCCGGCAGTACTCATGCCTCAAGTTCTCTGCTCCCCGAGTATTATGCTCATGATGACTATTGTCCCTAAATAAAATAATATTGTCTCTGGTATAGAGGCATACTGTCAAAATATAAAGACAAGGTAGAGGTAAGATCGAGAGTTCCCTAAATTTGTCCCTGCATGATGCATTGTATGGAAGGTTAAGCATACAACGGATAACTTTCTTCTGAGACCTGAAGGCTGTTTGGCTGTATGCAGTGGAACCCCAGAAAATGACACCGTACTGTAGGATGGACTGGGCATAAGCGAAGTATGCAGTGCGCAAGGTGGAGATGAGGCACTGACGAGCGAGGGTTCTCATGACATAGCGGACTTTGGCCAACTGCTTCACAAGGCTATCAATATGCGGTCTCCAGGAAAGGGTGTGGTCAATTCTTAGACCTAGGAATTTAACACTGGCATTTGTGGTGGTATTAGACAGGGTCAAAGGATGTCCGCTATGAGGTGCGAAGGCAACAAACTCAGTCTTGTCTTGGTTCAGCAGAAGCTTATTAGGGTTGAACCAGGCCCCAAAGTCCATAAGCGTTGTGTCAAGCTCAACAATAAGTTCCTCGTTAGTCTTAGCTTCCACCAAGGCACTCGAATCATCCGCATACTGAATGATCTTCCTGCCCTCTCCACACAAAATAACATTCGGGGCCAGGTCATTCACAAGGATAGAAAATAGGAGCGGGCCCAAAATTGATCCCTGCGGCACACCACGGGCCACACTCTCCCAGGAAGACCAGTTCTGGCTGTCGAGTTGAACACGTTGCAGTCTACCGGACAGATAGGACCTAACCCAAGCCCCGGCGCTCCCACTGATCCCATACCAAGCAAGTTTGTTGACTAACAGATCATGGCACATCGAGTCGAATGCCTTAGATAAGTCGCAGAAGATCGCACCTGCCTTGCTTTTTCTTTCCAGAACTTCTTCAATACCAGAGATCAGCTTCATGGCCGCAGTGGTGGTGGAGTGCGCTTTACGAAAGCCATGCTGATTCGGCGACATCAATGTATTCTCATCGAAATGGCGGGTTAGCTCCCTATGCATTAATTTTTCAATCAGCTTTGAGAACGAGGACAATAATGAAATTGGTCTGTAGTTTGAAGTTTTAGTCTTGCTCCCTTTCTTATGTATAGGCACGACAATTGCACGCTTCATGCCGGCTGGGAAGACCCCGGCGTTCAGTGAGTGGGTGAATATGTGTTCTAAAGGCTCCGCAATCCAAGGGCTACACTTTTTCAGCAGCATCATTGGAACTTCGTCCCAACCCACAGATGCCTTAGGTTCGAACTCCCTCAAGATCTCCACAACAGTAGCTGCCGAGACGTCAGGAATAGTTATGGAAGGCGCCATGCTTGGGATGGCTACCTTCAGTAATCTCATGCACTCATCATTAGTGTCATGCGTAACAGTCGTTGGGCCAGCTCCAGCCGAGAGGAAGTAATCGTTGAAAAGTGTAGCAACCTCCACTTGATCAGTGACTTTTGAGCCGTCTTCTTCTAACAAGTTTATCAGGGAACCTTCTCGATGACTCTTGCCAGTCAAAGAATTCACTAGCCTCCAGGTAGCTTTCATCTTGTTGCTGGACTCGGAGATAGCCTTATCATAGTAGTCCCTTTTTGCACGTTTAATCTCCCATCTTATTTCCCTCTTCAGCATGTTGAGGGTTTCGAGAAGAGCAGGAGCTGCTCCCATCTTCACTAGGTAATGAAGATCCCTCTTTCTGAGGCACATTTGCTTGATAGATGAGGTAAGCCAACCCTTTGAGGGTCGAGCAGCTGAAGAAATAACCTTCTTCTTGGGAAAATGTTCTCGGAATAACAATAGGAAAGTATTGAGGAAGGAGTCATATTTGCAGTCTACAGTGTCGCTGCCATAGACCGCTGACCAGTCTACAAACTTAAGGTCCGAAACAAACGATTGTATGGAATACGATGGAAATTTCCTTACCCAGGTGGGCTTGTTGGAGGGATAATTAATACCCTTGACATTGGCGAAGGATGCTAGTTGACCCATGTGGTCAGATAGGCCAGGATCGATGTTTTTAAGGAAGGTGACAACACAAAGGCATGTCTCTAAAAGCACTGAATACAATTTACATTCGATATCGAAAATATACAATCACACGGTAAAGCGATTTACTACTTTATCAATATAGATTAAATATGAAAAAAATATAGAATGTTACAATATCTCTTTCGAATTAATTTTTAAAGTCGATAATCCACTATACAGAGAACACAAAAATGTATAAATGTCCAAATATTATAATCGAATTCTTCTAATGTTAAAATATCCAAAACCTCAACCCCAAATGCACCACACACAAATGTCACAACACTGATACTAATTAAAATCCGTACGAACTGTGATAACAATAAGATTATGCTAATAATTAACTCAATCTGCCTGCACTGAAATCAGTAACAAAGAACACAACATGAAACTTGAAGATAGCAAAACCGTGTGATTTCAACGACCGTCACCGTCAAGACGAGGGACAAAACTGGTTAAAATCAGCTTTAGTGTCATAAAACAGTGACCTGGACAATATCCGGTCAAAAGGGATGCCAGGAATCGAGGTAAAATTGTCATGCAGAGGAAGTAATTTTTTTTTGAAATTCAGTTCTTCGGGAGCAGGTAACATGGCAGGAGTCAAACCCTACATGTACGAACCAACTTTTACAGACGAAGATGTGTTCAGAAACAGGCTTCGTCATGAACAGGAAACTATTTTAGCCGATAATTTGTGTGGGAGAAGAGACAGAATTGATTGGTGCAAGTGCGCGAAATGTAAGTCAATGCCGACAGATGCAGAAAATATATGCTGCTCTGAAAACACCGATGTGGTAAGTCTATTACACGCAGACAATGTCAATTATAAGTGTATAATAGACCACCCTACATTCAATAACCACATTATTTCAATGGAAGGCCTTTGCATAACCAGACAAATTTTGATTCAAAATACTCTGAATAAAGTAAAGAAAAGAGAATTAATGAAGAAGATGACATCAAAAAGTTGGCGGCATTTAGCATACAGACAATTTGTTTTCTGGATAAACCATTGGGCAAATCTTGGAAAAGGCAAGAGGATCATAATTCCCGCCTGTGTAGTGACAAGAATAAGAGAAGTCTTCCCAGAGGAATCAGGGGAATATGTTGGCTTCCTGCCACATCCAATGGACACAGACTAGTAAATATCTTATCAGCGGTGAGTGAAACAGAAATTCGTTTGCAAACAATACAACGTAATTTTAAATAATGAATAATTAATAAATTTTTATACTTTTATGTTTGTATATGTATTACAATCTAATCTGAATTAAAGAAATAGACTAAATATTACTGACTTCTGTGTAATTACGTAAACTGTTATTATATCACCAACAGTTCGAGTAAATATAAAAATGTGCATCATAAATATAACGTGGAGGAAAAGAGATTTGCTGAGACGTCAAAATGACGAATGTTTTTGGAAATGTCTTGTGACGATGCTCGTGCCCATTCATGCCTCACTGATTCTCATCCCCCATTGTCATGCTGCCACTCAAACAACCTGTTCTCGCTCGGCCTAGAGCAGCGCCACGGCCTACACGGCTGCCACGATTTTTACTCCAGAATTCTTAGTCAAATACAAAGCGATTCCAGACGCGTTTATGAGGGAATCGGTAATTTTATGGACGCGATGTAATCTACACGCATAGACGGTCATGTCGATGGGTCTCAAATTATCCTCGTCTTAGCCGTCTAGGTTGTGGAGGGTCTTGAATATCATGAAAAATCAGTTACTTTGGAGTCATTGTAATATCGATGTATTATTCATAATTATGCCGCAATTGAATATAAAAATAGTTGCTTACCACAGAAAATTGCCTTCCGATTCCAGCGGTGTGCTTCATTATTTTCTAAGACTTATAATAACAGAGATACGACGATGTAAAGTGGAGAATTCACCGAACTCGCAACAATTGTGCGCGCGGAGGGACGAGTTGATAATTTTATTTTTATTTTTATTTTTTATTTTTTATTACATTTTATTCTTATCTATTAGGAGTACATACATTGTATAATAATAAGCACTTGGTTGAACAGGATAAGAAGCCCGCATAGAGTGAACTCCGTGTGCGGGCTGATTTAAGTTGAAAAGATATATTAAAAGTCAAGATAGCGTCAGGTGATGTTGATTGATTGATATATATGAAGTTATACAGTACAAAACGTTGTAAATAGTTTAATAGACAAATTAAAATTAAAATAGTTATTGATTAAAAATATAATAGACTCTTACAGTAGTCTCTACCAGATGTCATAATCCATTCTTTTATTCGATACTTATAAATTTTGATATTGTCTTCTGTTCTTATATCTAGTGGTAATTTGTTGAAAATGCGGGGTCCGATGAATTGTAAATTTTGTTGACTTTTTTGTTTAGATTTCCGAGGCATATCAAGAGTATATTTGTCAGTGTGTCGGGTATTTACAGAAGAGGTGCAGCTGCTAGATTTTTTGAATTTTTCATAGTTCTTGCGAATGTAAATTAGGGATGCTCTAATATAAATCTGTCGTATGTCTAGAACATTTGTATTAATATAGGTTTGATTGGAAGGAAAACATTTGGGCTTTTTTAAAATAATTTTTAGGATTAATTTTTGAATTATTAATAATGGTTGTATAACAGATCTGCCAGCGCCTCCCCATCCAAGAATACCGTATTGGAGAATTGATTGCGCAAGCGCTGTGTATACAGTTAGTAATAATTTAAAACTGATTATATTTCTAAGTCTATAAAATATATATAATACATTACGAAGTTTTTTCAAAGTAACAGCGACATGGTCATTCCATTTTAAATTTTTATCGATTGAGATTCCGAGATATTTTACAGTGTCAACGGCTTTAATAATTTCGCAGGCACAGCTAAAGTCATCGGTTTGTTGGCAATGTGGCGCGTGCATCTTTAGTAGTTTTCCTTCACTAGGCTCTGACCTTCTTGAAATTGAAAATGGTATATGTACAGTCTTATCAACATTAAGTGTGAGTAGGTTCTTATTTAGCCATATGTGTATCTTCTTCATTTCTGCGTTAGCTTTTTTGTATACCTCACACCAGGTCTTTCCACGGAAAGTAACAGCTGTATCGTCAGCGTATGTAATTATTGTTCCATCTGTTTCAAGGTTGCACAGGTTATTTATATAAATGATGAATACAATTGGGCCGAGAACAGTACCTTGAGGTACTCCGCAGTTGATTTCTTTTGTGTCACTTATAACATTATTTATTCTAACTACTTGATTGCGACCAAAGAGATAGTTTTTAAATAAGTTCAGAGTAGAACCTTTAATTCCTATATCTTTTAACTTCTCTAGCATTAAGTAATGGTCAACTGTATCGAACGCTTTCGCGAGGTCAATGAATAATGTAAGGACTTTTTGGTTTTGGTCCATTGCATTATATATGTTGTTAGTTAGTTGGAGAAGCGCGTCATCTGTGCCAAGTCCTGGTCGAAAACCAAACTGATTTTCAGACAGAATATTGTTTATTTCAAGGAATTTCATTAGTCTTCCTTTTATACATTTCTCTAGGATTTTTGAGAGGTGTGTCAAAATTGAAATGGGCCTATAGTTTTCTGGTTTGGTTTTTTCTTTGCTTTTATGGATTGGTATGATTGTCGCTTTTTTAAATTGAGAAGGGAAGATACCTTGTTCCAAGGAAAGATTAAATATGTGGGCCAACGGCGTTGAGATATGAAATTTTGCTATTTTTAAATCATTTGCACTTATGTCGTCAATACCAGTGGCTGACCCGACTTTCAGTTCCGAAATAAATTTGAGTATTTCATTTTGGGTAATTGGTTCTAAGAAAGGGTCTTCCTCTGTAGTATCTGGTCGTAGTGTTGCTTTTGAATCATTCATAAACGCATCTAATTTATGTTTCGAATTTTTTATTTTTATTTCATTTGCCAGTTTACTCCCTACTGTTGAAAAGTGTTGGACAAACAAATTCGCAACTTTCTCTGGTTCAGTGGCGCTATTGAAAGTCTCGCCGCCTACAGACACTTCTCGTATCTGTTGCGCAGGTTTCCTATTTCTGTCTGTGATATTATTCAAAGTAGTCCATATTTTTCTTGGGTTTCCATCTGCTTTTACAATTAAATTTGAGTAATAAGAGTTTTTAGCATTAAAAATTAATCTATTTAGGAAGTTCCTGTACATTTTATACCTAGTCCTAAGTTCCTTGAGTTCTTTATTAAACGGTGTGTTATTTTTATTACATCTTATTTCTAGTTTATGTAGTTGTTTATGAAGGTGATCTCTTTTCCTGATTGAGACGATATCTACGTCATCATCGCGATCTGTATGAATTAATTATAATTATTCCAATTATCATTTTCACTATATTTTTGGCCAAAAGTTGTTCAAATATGCATCTCCAGCCATAAAGACAATAAAACCTGAGGGTTTTGTGGCCCTTTAATTTTGAGCTATGGCCCACCTGACAACATATACATCACGCGACAACAACCAGTCATGCCGTTTACGACCTAGAGGGCCGTGAAAACCGTGAAATTACACCGCTTTCTTCTTCTTCTTCTTCTTCTTCTTCTTCTTCTTCTTCTTCTTCTTCTTCTTCTTCTTCTTCTTCTTCTTCTTCTTCTTCTTCTTCTTCTTCTTCTTCTGATGATGATGATATCAGAAAAGGTTGCTATCACCGCCACAGCCTAAACAGTTGAACCGATCATCCTGAAATTTTTACCGCATATGCACTTTTGGCGTCTGATGATACCTTGCCTCTTGTGATTTTTTGTGCCGCCATTTTTAAACCGGAAGTGACGTCATATCTCAAAAACGTCTGGACCGATTAGAACGAAATTAGCGCCATTCGATTTAGATGGTCACCTATATGAAGTATCAATAATAAAATATTTATTATCTTATTTTCTAAACCGGAAGTGACGTCATAAATACGCAATATTTAACTTATTTCAACAAATTATACTTAAAATACATACATAATTAACTTACATTGTAACAAAGACAATACAAATGATAAATTCAAGGTTGCAGTGTTCTCGGCCGCCATTCCTGAAACCGGAAGTGACGTCATATATCTAAAACGCCTGTACCGTTTGCCACTGAACTAGCTCCTGCGTATTCATTCTGCAATTTATTTGAAAAATCAATTGTGAAAAATGAATAAACAAATTAACGGTACCGGAAATGGCGGCAGGAACCACTTAATGAAACCGAAAGTGGCGTCATATATTGCAAACGGCATGACCGATTTTACGGAAATATAGGGATTATGAATTCAGATGGTCGTTCATGAAGTATCAACTAGATTGTTTTCCTATTACCTATACCGGAAATGACGTCATAAATATGCTAAATGATGTCATAAATATGATAATTGACACTAAATTTACCACTTTATACTTTTAAATAGATATTTTGTAAACGATCTTTGTAAATAATTATAAATTCTAGGTTGCAGTGTTCTCGGCCGCCATTTTCTAAACCGGTATTGACGTCATATATTGAAAACGGCTGTACCGATTGCAACCAAATTTTAGAAATATGTAGGACCAATAATTTTGAATCAAAGACGATTATATTATAATCGGCGGCCATTATATTTGGCCGCCATTGTTAAAACCGGAAGTGACGTCATATATCGAAAACGGCTGTACCGATTGTAACCAAATTTTGGAAATATAAAGGACTAATAATTATGAATCAAAGACGACATTATTTTCGGCCGCCATTGTTAAAACAGGAAGTGACGTCATATATCGAAAACGGCTGAACCGATTGCAACCAAATTTTGGAAATATGTAGTACTAATAATTTTGAATTAAAGACGACATTATTTTCGGCCGTCATTGTTAAAACCGGAAGTAACGTCATATATCAAAAACAGCTGTACCGATTGCAACTAAATTTTGGAAATGTGTAGGACTTATAATTATAAATTAAAGACGACATTTTTTCCGGCCGCCATTGTTAAAACCGGAAGTGACGTCATATATCGAAAACGTCTGTATTGATTGCAACCAAATTGTGCAATTATGTAGGACTTATAGTTATGACTTCAAGACGACATTATTTTCGGCCGCTATTTCAAAACCAGAAGTGACGTCATATATCGAAAACGGCTGGATCGATTGTAACGAAACTTAAGCTATTCTTCTTGGATAATCATTTTCATGAGAATGTAGGTTTCTTTGGAAAACTTCCATGGAGTCAGGATGATATGAAGGGATGTGTGTTGTGAAAAATATCCGACCGAACCGGGGCTCGAACCCGGGACCTCTCACTTGCCGGGCGAGAGCTCTACCAACTGAGCTACCCGATCGGACGGACGGACACTAGACACAACACACTGATGAGGGTTAGAGATTTTTGAGGAGAATGGAATGAAGGTAGAGAATGCTTCTACGAACTGTCATACCACCGGTGACGATGCTGTCACCATGTCTCATTGCACTTGCGTGCGCAACCCTCTTTTACTCTACTGAACGAGTTGCTTTACAAGTTGCTTTAAAAACCAAAATATACTTGGCGCATCGTTTTTAAGGGCATTATAGGTATATTATATATATTTAGGTACATTTGATTTTTGGCATATGCTTCTATACTATTTATATACACGATGCGCCAAGTATATTTTGGTTTTTAAAATTAAGTTTTGACTTGGCTCATTTTTTGATATCACTACTTTTCAGTGCTGAATTTTTAGATTTCTTCTATTTTTTTTATAGTTGAAGAGACTTGGCTGGTATTTTTACACGGAGTGTTTTTTTATGGGGATTCCTTTTACTAGGGAAACCTCTTCCGTAACACACGGTTCAATATGTTTCATTTCATTCAATCCTTTGAGAAACATTTTCGTTCAACGAATGTAGCCGGCCTCTAATGGTTAACCTCAAGCTACAGTTAGGTTAAACTCCACTTCAGAAATCTCGGTGTATTTCCATTAAATTGATACGAGGACCAAGAAGATGCTGGATATTAGTTTGGGTCCTCGTGCTTTCCTGCCTCCAGAGACGACGCGACGTGTGTCGGATGTCAGATAAATGACGTCAATGCAACAAGATCTGCAGCTCCCCCACACTGCAGCAGTGTACCTACACTCGACAAAACAAAACGTGGTATGTGAAAAAATGAATGATTGGAGGTGAGGTTCTTTGATAATCGATCCACACAGTTATTACTGAAATGAGAATCCACTTAGGTACTAGTGACCTGCAGAATATACTGCAAATACTGACACTGTTTTATTTTTGTCGAGTATACCTATACCTACTCTCCCTAAAGAGAATCCCATGAATCGCTAACACTTCAGTTTAGCGTTTTAACACTAGACTGGAAAATAAATTATACATCTCTAAAAAAAATTGACTGGAAAGCAACCAAAAGGGGAAAACGTTAACTCAAATTTCAATAAATCACGCGTTAGTACATTGTATATTGTATTGGCTAATATATTGGCTAAGAAAAAAATGTAAGATCATTTTAGGGCATTTACGCATTTTGCACGGTATATAGCCTAAGAATATTTGGCACTATTTTGTAGGCACGATATTATGCTAGTTACATGACCACTAACATAATATGTTAGTGACATAATATGTTAGTGGTCAATGTAATAGTGTTTCAGCTAAGAAAGACCCATAAAAAACACTCCGTGTAAAAATACCAGCCAAGTCACTTCGACTATAAAAAAATATAAGAAATCTAAAAATTCTGCACTGAAAAGTAGTGATATCAAAAAATGGGCCAAGTCAAAACTTAATTTTAAAAACAAAATATACTTGGCGCATCGCGTATATATAATATAAAAGTGCCAAAAATCAAATGAACCTAAATATATATTATATAACTATAATGCTTAAAAAATCGATGCGCTAAGTATATTTTGTTTTTAAAATTAAGTTTTGACTTGGCCCATTTTTTGATATCACTACTTTTCAGTGCTGAATTTTTAGATTTCTTATATTTTTTTATAGTCGAAGTGACTTGGCTGGTATTTTTACACGGAGTGCTTTTTTGGGGATATCACATTTTTTTTAGTTCTATTACACAACTTGTAACACATATCGGAGCAACATGGCTAATTCCTTTGAAAAAATGCCATTTCCGAATTGGTTACTAAGAAAAATTGTGTTTGGTGCTAAATATAAGCTTAATGTGATATTCCATGAAGAATTGCGAAAGCATGAGTCTAATCGGTCCAGCCGTTTTCAAGATATGGCAACACTTCTGGTTTTCAAAATGGCGGCTGAAATTACTGCTACCTTGAATTTGTTTCTATAAATGTTATGTATCATTATAAGCCTTCTGAATATGTTTTTTCATTGCATGAAGAGGTGATTCAGTATGTTTTTCATTTTTATGACGTCATTTCCGGTTTCAGTAATGATACAATTCTATTTCAACTATTGATATTCCACAAACGACCGTCTGAATCATTTGGCGCTAGTTTATTCTGATCGGTCTAGCCGTTTTCGAGATATGACGTTATTTCCGGTTTCAAAATGGCGGCTTCCGGTTGGTTCATTAAAAAGGCACCTCAGACGTCAAAAGTGCATATGTGGTAAAAATTTCAGATCAATCGGCTTAGCCGTTTAGGCTGTGGCGGTGATAGCGATGTTTCCTGATATCTGAATCATCATCATCATCAGATACCTCTTAAAAGTGATGTAGTTTCACTGTTTTCACGGCCCTCTAGCTCGTAAAGGGCATAACCTGTTGTTCCCAAATTTGGTATATGGGGTGGGGGGGCCATAGCTCGAAATTATGATATTTCGCAACAATGTGAAATTTTTACATTTTGAGATCCAGTAGGCCCGAAAATGCTATGTTGTTGCTTACAGTAAAAGTAGTTGGTCTGCTCCTCAGTTTATTAGGCATTTACGGTATGTTGAGTGACTGTGAGTGTACAGTACGGCTTGGCTGGGTGGAGCGACCGCTCCACTAGATTTTCAGCTTGCGCTCTGTGACGACAGTAGATTGTTCGGCGCGCCCTCGAAAATGTGGACTTATCAAACAAACTTTTATTTTTTACTTTTATTTTTATTTTTTATTTAAAAAAAAGTAAATTTACGCATTTTACACGGTAAATAGCCTAAGAATATTTGGCAATATTTCTTAGGCAAGATTTCGAGGCACTAACTTAATGTATACTGACCACGAAGATAGTATATTGTCAAAGAAAGAAATGTGAGTTTAGATTAGGGCATTTACGCATTTTAGACGGTACATAGCCTAAGAATATTTGGCAATATTTCGTGAGCACGATACCGTGTTACTGAGTACTGACCACTAAGATAGTAATATTGTCAAAGAAAGAAATGTGAGTTTAGATTAGGGCATTTACGCATTTTAGACGGTACATAGCCTAAGAATATTTGGCAATATTTCGTGAGCACGATACCGTGTTACTGAGTACTGACCACTAAGATAGTAATATTGTCTAAGAAAGAAATGTAAGTTTGGATTAGGGCATTTACGCATTTTACACGGTAAATAGCCTAAAATATTTGGCAATATTTCGTAGGCACGATACTGTGTTACTGACCATGACCATTGTTATACTTCCGATGTATTATAGGGGCCCATTATCCATTAGATACAGTTGATATAAAGATAAAGCATTTGAGGAAAGGTTTTTTGTGCCCTTCTCTCAAGAAAATGTGTCAATTCAAGGTGAGAAGATAAACTAAACTGCCGAAATTCAAATATGTATGATATCTGAATTTATTGAGCGAGCGAAGCGAGCGTCTCCTTTTGACTCTTTTGACACGGACCTCTGTTTTTTTTCTATTTTTTTTTATTTTTTTTTGTTTTTACTTTTGGCTGCTATCTGGAGCAATAGAAGTCACACCGTTTCACCTATCGATCTGAAATTTTGCACACATGTAGAGACAACCTTTTCTGTTTGCTGACCCAAATTTTTTTTGAAATCCATTGATTGGTTAAAATTTAAATAAACATCTCCTGATAGGCTGAAAAATGAAAATGGTCTTCTACAAATGTGATCAACCTTATATTTTGCATGGTCATTAAGACCAACATTGTCTCTTATTTTACAAATTTTCAGCCAAATCCTCCCATTGGTTAAAAATTAAAAAAATATTTCATGTGCTTTTTGAAATTTAAACCAGAACTGTATGACCGATCAACTTTAAAACTTGCATGGTCATTGGGTTCAACATTATCAGTATTTTTGACAATTTTCAGACTAAACTGTGTTTAAATTCAAAAGTTATTGACAGTTTACGGATATTTGTCGTGTTGGCTGTCATATTTCTCTAATTTCACATTTCACGGCATCTTCGAATCTTCAGTTCAAGGTTGTTAGAGCAGAAACTTTCAAACGTATATGAAACTGATGTTAAAACGAGATCCTGTGATTTTTGAAAATTAACAAGGAATTGTTCAATCCCAAAGGTTTAATCGATCAACTTAAGTTAAAACATTGCGTGGTTATTGGGACCAATATTTTAGGAATTGGGACATTTTCGATAAACAGAATTTCGGTTCGAGGTGTTGCGCGTATCCGTGCTCGCTCATCAACGCGTTACTCAGAGCGTTTTCCTAGTTAAACATTTTCTTATAAGTGCCATTTCATTCAAATACAATTTGCCGCTGGTGCTGACCCGCTTTCCGGTAGGTACCCAGAGTTGCCAACTCAAAAAACGTCAGGCCGCTAGAAGAAGGTACAATGAAATTCACGAAATTCCGCCAGATTCAACCCCTCGTACCCCTTCTACACGCTCACTTTAATAGAGTATGTTAAACATACATTTAAATGACGTCTCACTTTAGCACGTCTACACACTCACTTTATCTATTGACGCACTATCTGGTGACGATTCTGTAATTATTACCTTAATTTGTCGATTCAGTGCAGTGTTATTCTAATGACAGTGAGGAGATTTCACATGAATGGTCCAGTGAAGTTATTTCCATAATATGTTCCAGCTGTCAGTTCAACTTGAAAACAAAATCACTCTTGGATGACATAGCCTCACTTTTAACACTCATAAGCACTTATTTATTATTTTAAAATTGTTTTGAGCCTTTGTGTTAGGTTAAAAAGTATTATTAAATAGCACGCAACACACTTACAAATTCAATTAAACATTTTAACTTGAATATGTATACAATTTTACTATTAAATCTAGAACTGAAAAAGAACAAAAGCGAATCGTTTTTAAAAATAATCTCGCGAGATCTCGCCTCTTGCGTTAAACATAGGTTAAACATAGGTCCGTCGCGAACTTGAAGTGCGGTGTCATTTAAGGGAAGCTTGATCATCTACACAGAAGCGGCTAGAGGCAGAAGGTGCTCCAAGTTTACATTGCGCAGTAAAGGATGCGCGAACGGTACACATGTTTTTATTTATATAGTGGTTACGAACGGAATTCAGTATCGCCGTCCTGGGGACCTATTTTCGAGATCGTTCGAGCACTCGCATAATCGAGCGTGACGTCAAAGTGACGTCCTTCCGAAGGAAATAGCATCCAATAAGCCAAATCAGTTTATAGTTTTGTTTTGTCTGACGTCATATCAGCTCGTATCCGTATGATATTTTACTCGAACGATCTCGAAAATAGCCCCCCTGGTGGCGCAATGGACAGTGCATTGGCTTACGGTATAAGGGGTCGCCGGTTCGAAACCGGCCGTGGTCATACCTTTTTTATTTGAAATTTTCACAAGTTATAATTCTGCCCAACCATAGAGTTATTTTTTTAAGTTGCCCAGCTTTAATTTTCGCCAGTTCGACTAGAGAGTTTCTTCCTTCATCTGCCTAGTAAAACTTACCCCATAAAAAACACTTCGTGTAAAAATAACAGCCAAGCCAAGTCTCTTCAACTAAAAAAAAATATGAAATCTAAAAATTCTGCACTGAAAAGTAGTGATATCAAAAAATGAACCAAGTAAAAACTTTATTTGAAAATCAAAAAATACTTGGCGCATCGTGTATATAAATAGCTTGGAAGTATATGCCAATTATAAAATATACATCAAATATACATACATATACATAGTATACCTATAATGCCCTAAAAAAACGATGCGCCAAGTATTTTTTGATTTTCAAATAAAGTTTTTACTTGGCTCATTTTTTGATATCACTACTTTTCAGTGCAGAATTTTTAGATTTCATATTTTTTTTTAGTTGAAGAGACTTGGCTTGGCTGTTATTTTTACACGAAGTGTTTTTATGGGGATTTCACTCCTTTTTTTAGTTTATTCTTACAACTTGTGACAATCGAATCAACAATTACTAAATCCTTTTAAAAAATCACCTTTACAATTTGGTTATTCTCATGAAGAATAGCAAAGGTTTCATTCCAATCGGTCAACCCAGTTCCGAGATATGGCAACACTTCGGTTTTCAAAATGGCTGCTGAACTTTCTGCACTGCCACATAGAATTTATAACTATCAATGATGTGCATCATTTTAAGCATTCTGAATATGTATTTATTGTATAGGTGGGGATTACAATAATTTATAAATTTGAATGACGTCATTTCCGGTCTCATAAATAGGAAAATTCTAGTTTGACTGTTCCCATTCCATAGAGATGGCCTTTTAAATCGTTTGGCGCTAGTTTCATATCGATCTGTCAACCAGTTTTCGAGATATGGGGTTTCTTCCGGTTTCAAAATGGCTGCTGAAATCACTGACCCCTTGTATTATAATTTAAACATGATTACATTTTATTATAAGCTGTCTCTAATAGTATATTTATTGCATCAAAATGTAAATTTGTGAGATTTTTAAAATGTGTGACGTCATTTCCGGTTTCGGTATGCGAAACTGCAAATATTATTGATGATAATACATAAAGTTGACCGTCTAAATTGTTTGGCGCTGGTTTCGTTCAAATCTATTTAGCCGTTATTGAGATATGATGTCACTTCCGGTTTCAAAATGGCGGCTTCCGGTTGTTTTTATAACAAGTCAAATGAGATATCAAAAGTACATACGTTACATAAATATCAAAATAATCGGATCAAATTTGTTGCCGAAATGCCAATCGATGTATTTCAAATTTCATGACGTCATTTCCGGTTTCGTTAACATAAATTTTATTCTGATGCTATTGATAACCCATATAGTTGACCGTCCGAATCGTTTGGCGCTATTTTCGTTCCAATTGGTTTAGCCGTTGTTGAGATATGATGTCACTTCCGGTTTCAAAATGGCGGCACAAAAAAATTCATGGGGGCGAGGGCAAATCAGACGCCAAAAGTGCACACGTGGTAAAAATTTGAGATCGATCGATTCAGCCGTTTAGGCTGTGGCCTTGTTACCGGATTTGAATTCCAGGAGACTACTACTACTACTACTACTACTACTACTACTACTACTACTACTACTAAGATTAAAACCGCCCTAAAACACGGTTTTCACGGCCCTCTAGCTCGCAAAGGCCGTAACCTATTGTTCCCAAATTTGGTATATGTTGTAGGGTGGGCCATAGCTCGAAATTAAGATATTTTGCAACAATGTGAGATTTCACAATTTTGAGATTCAGTAGGCCGAAAATGCCACTTCGATGCTTACAGTAAAAGTGGGTTTGCTCCAGCCTTTATATGAGAGTGTGCGCGCGCCGTACGACTTGGCTGGCGTGGAGCGACCGCTCCACTAGATGCGGACTCAATTGGAGCACCTTCTGTCTCTAGCCGCTCGTATCTACACGGTGTACTTAAAGTGAGAGGCTACTAAAGTTCTATGTTAAAGTGAGCGTGTAGAAAGGGTATCGGCCGCTAAAACCCTGATTCACACATTTATTCCTTGGAAATTTTGTGAAAAAAGTGTTTCCCGGTCCCGTCATGTTTATCTAATATGATCTAATGTCGTAACCAAGGTCCACTAAATCTTTTCCTAGCGGAGAACAGGCGAACCGTCCGCCTTTGGAGCGGAGATTTGTGGACCTTGCTTATGGTCGTAGGCTCGTAGCTATCTTCACATTCACACTATAGGTTGCAAATTGCAGTTTGATCGATTTTAATTTGTATCCGCAAAGTGAAGGTGAAGTTCCTATTCAATTACAATTATGTCTCTTAGTGTTTTATGTGCTGATACATTAAAATCTGTTTTCTATTCACGAATATCACGCTATGACCCAGATGCCAAAATGTTCTACACTGACCTGAGTTTGTGGAGTTGCTGGGTTGGTGCATCATGGCTTAGATTTCCAAGAACTGATCACAACAAAAGCTGTAAATGCTGTAACGTTTTAAACAATATTGTTTCTGGTCTTGAAGACGTGATATTAAGAATCATGTCACGTGATGATTACTATGTGAAAAGAGTTTCTTATTTTAACATCGAGAATTGGGATGAAACTCTAAAATGCCGGCTATGGATGCCGGCTTCAAGATTTTGAATGAATCGGCTAAGGTCATCACTACCCTGCTTGAAAAATCTCGACTAGTTTCTGGAGTAAGTCCAGACACCAGAACTAGTCAGACAAGACCAGAAATGGTGTCCAGACATACTCCAGAAATTGGAACAGACAAAATCAGAATCAGACAATAACAGACAATACCAGACAATTACAGAACACATTTCACTTTCTTTTATCAGAGTTGTCCAGACATATCAGACATAACCAGACGAAAGTGAATTGGAACTTACAAGAAACTATCAGACTTTACCAGACAAATGTCTTGGAACTGACAAGAATTTATCAGAAATAATAAGATATTACCAGACCGTGAATATACCAGCCATAACCAGAAGTAATCAGACATTACCAGACCGAATACACCAGACATAACCAGAAGTTCTCAGACATTACCAGACTATACCAGACATATCCAGAAGTTATCAGACATTACCTGACTGACTATACCAGAAATATCCAGACCTAATCAGACATTACCAGGCCGACTATACCAGACCTATCCAGAAGTTTTCAGACATTACCAGAATATACCAGACATATCCAGAAGTAATCAGACCTTACCAGACTAAACCAGACATATCCAGAAGTATTCAGACATTACCAGACCGATATACCAGACATATCCAGAAGTAATCAGACCTTACCGGACTATACCAGACATATCCAGAAGTAGTCAGACATTACCGGACTATACCAGACATATCCAGAAGTTATCAGACATCACCAGACATATCCAGAAGTAATCAGATATCACCAGACTATACCAGACATATCCAGAAGTTGTCAGACATTACCAGACCGATATACCAGACATATCCAGAAGTTATCAGACATCACCAGACTATACCAGACATATCCAGAAGTTATCGGACATTACCAGACTATACCAGACATATCTAGAAGTTATCAGACATCACCAGACTATACCAGAAGTTATCAGACATCACCAGACTATACCAGACATATCCAGAAGTAATCAGACCTTACCAGACTAAACCAGACATATCCAGAAGTATTCAGACATTACCAGACCGATATACCAGACATATCCAGAAGTTATCAGACATTACCAGACTATACCAGACATATCCAGAAGTAGTCAGACATTACCGGACTATACCAGACATATCCAGAAGTTATCAGACATCACCAGACATATCCAGAAGTAATCAGATATCACCAGACTATACCAGACATATCCAGAAGTTGTCAGACATTACCAGACCGATATACCAGACATATCCAGAAGTTATCAGACATCACCAGACTATACCAGACATATCCAGAAGTTATCGGACATTACCAGACTATACCAGACATATCTAGAAGTTATCAGACATCACCAGACTATACCAGACATATCCAGAAGTTATCAGACATTTCCAGACTACACCAGACATATCCAGAAGTTATCAGACATTACCAGACCGATATACCAGACATATCCAGAAGTTATCAGACATCACCAGACTATACCAGACATATCCAGAAGTTATCAGACATTACCAGACACATCCAGAAGTTATCAGACATTACCAGACACATCCAGAAGTTATCAGACATCACCAGACTATACCAGACATATCCAGAAGTTATCAGACATTATCAGACATATCCAGAAGTATACAGACATTACCGGACTGACTACCAGAAATATCCAGACCTATTGACATGACCAGACCGACTATACCAGCCATATTTAGAAGTTATCAGACATTACCAGACTATACCAGAAATATCCAGAAGTAATCAGACATTACCAGACTGATTATGCCAGATATATACAGACCTAATCAGAAATTGCCAGACCGACTATACCAGACATATCCAGAAATTATCAGACATTAGCAGACTGATTATGCCAGATATATCCAGACCTAATCAGACATTACCGGAGTTGGACCGACTATACCAGACCAAGGTGTCTATAGAAGTTGGTATACCAGACATATCCAGAAGCTCCAGAAGTTATCAGACATTACCAGACCGATTATACCTAAAACCAGATATCCAGATGTGTTCCACTAGGATGATACCATTACAAATGTAAGATTGATGAATGTTGAAAAACAGTATCGAACAAAATACGAGTATGTAAAGATTCAGAACAATAAAAGGTCTTAAAAGTTCCATAATTCCGAAGCATTTCTAGGTGTTATTTCGTAATGCATTCAACAGCCCATAGATTTGAATTCATCAAGAATTTAGAAGAGCATGTGTGTGGCCAGAATTAATATCACACTTTTAGTGTAAATTTATTTTATCATTAGATATTTCGCACAGGTGCCTACTTACTTGCATATTATATAACTATCATGTAGAATGTCAATATCACAATAATATAAATGCAATGGGTATGTAAATCATTTTTGTATATAATTGAATCTATTTTCAAAATATAATTATATAAAATGATTATAAATATGCCCATACATATTATACAAGATCTGCACAAGGGATAAGTTTCCACACAAAATCTCAATGAAATCTTAAAAAAAAAATTAGAATGGAAACTCGTTTTCCTAGACTGTATGTACTTACGCTTAATATTTTGCTTAATTACATGCATTACATCAACATTGGAGACAATATATTGGTTAAAAGAGCCAGTGCACAGCATGTGCACAGTAAGGTGCAATGCCAATCACTGTCATAACCTCCGAGCTCTGACTTATGGCATGATATCATAATATTGGAGAATATTTGGTACCATTGGCCCCTTGAATCAGACCCAGTCGTTGACCACCTATTTCAATCTTAGTAAAACAATCTTCCGCATGCATTCTCATGCAGGGTTCACTAGGTCCTGTTCTATAAGCGCATGAGATCAAGGAAATTTGTTCGGAAATGAACACAATTGGCTTAAAAGAAAGTATTGAACCATTAATTTAACATTAAAGAAATTATTGGTTTTAATTACTATCTAATAAAGGTGAAAGTCTTTATGTGAATAATCGTTGTGTCGGGGTGGAGGGGAATGGCACCAGGAGAGTATTTTGACAGCATTCAAGCTATTCAACATGTGGGAATTTATTAATTTATGGGTTCAACATTCTTTACAAAGTTTTAACATCTAACTTTTAATAAAAACGCTAAAAATCAAGGACGAATGGAAACGATGGTTCATTCAACAGTTGCAATAATATTTCATGTTTGTGTTGAAATATGAAACTGTTTTTATTAATCATAATGTAATAATTGTAATACACTATTAAAAATTAACTCACAACTAAATTTGGCCCTGTAAAAAATTTAATACTCTATAGACAAATGGAAACAATATAATTACAAAATATAAAAATGCATTGGATGGAGCGGTTACCGATCCTGGTTTGCAGTTCTTCGCCTCTATACAATGGAATTTTGTCATCGGCTTTCAAAGAGGCTGTGGCTATATGTCCTGTAAAATGAAATGAAGAGAAAAGTAGTCACGAGATACATTAAAAATAATTTTATCTCATTACCGTCACAATAAAAAATCTTGGTACTGGGTATAGAGGGACGAGTAAGAAGGTAGTGTGCATGCCTTTGCACACTACCTGCTGAGAAGTCTTGCCAAGATCATTGTAATATTGTCTTGATTGTATTTCTAGAAAGTTTGACTCTAATTTTTTTTTAAATGATAATATTTTACTTCTTTTGGCGAGATCTTGTATTCTTGTTTAGATTTTTTTTTTTTATTTAGACCAGCGTTTCTTATACTTTTCTACCCCGCGGACCCCCTTAAAACATAGGTAGTTTAGTTTGTTGTCGCGGACCCCCAAAACTTACCCGTAACATTTTTGGAATATTCCCCCATTCATCATATCAGATTAGAATTCTATTCTTTATTCCCAAAGATAGTCTAACTTTGATAATAATATGAAATAATAAAAATTATTGGAATGTAGCATTATTTTTCATTTAAATATTTGTATTCTATATTAGTACGGCACGACTAATTACGGGGAAACATTTTGCGCACGAAACAATGTGGGGAGGGCCCCTTAGCGACAAGGGATAGGTCCGAAAAGACCGGGAAATTTTTGAAATTCGAATATGAATTTGGACTATATTTACCTATGCGATTTGGACAATAATTTTTGTCGTTTTTATTTTTGGCTTACAAAGTATTTTTTCACAATAATGAGAACATGTTTAAAAAAAATTAATGTAATTTTAGTGACGTAGAGTTAAGAATTACTCCACAATAGGAGGAAGGGGAGAAGAAGCACACACTTAAACATGTATACCTACCCTATATTTTTATTGAGTTTAAGTGTATTTTAAATTTTATATTTAAACCCAATATAAATATTCAATGCTATTTCTTGAGTCTTCGCGGACCCCCTGTGAGGCCTCCGCGGACCATAATTTAAGAATCGCTGATTCAGACAATGAAATTGTTAATATTTGACAAAATCTTGTTAAGATCTTGGAAATAGTTTCAGCAGGGAAGTCCCTTCTTGGGTACTAAAACATCATCATTGAATGTGGTAAATGTAGTAATGCCATGCCCCAAGTTTTTTTCTGAAATAAAGAATCGTTGAATATTACATCAGTGATTTGTTTTAGATAGACTAGTACAATAAGCGTCTTTAATTACCATTCAAAACAGTGTTTCATGACGGAATTGGTTTGGTGCCATTGTTTTGTTGGATCATGTTACTTGGATTGTTCAATGAAGAATTCTGTAACATAAATTACTTATTTAAATAGACACCGTACAACATAAATCAAAATAATATACAAATACAAATTGAAATCAGTCAAAGGTATGTAATAACTGAGGATATTATCTCATATGTTTTACGTAGCACAGTTATATCTTCAACTTACTAAACTAGGAAATAGCTCGGTGTAACGCGTTGATAAGCGAGATCTTGGCAAGAGTTTCAGCAGGGCAGTCCCTTCTTGGGTATTATCACATCATGTGGTGAATGTAGTAATGCCATGTCCCAAGTTTTTCTGAAATAAAACAATCGTTACCTATGTTAATATTATTATTATTATACTCAGATATTGCCTGAGTATAATATAACATCAGTGATCTGATTTAGAAGTGTCCTTAATTACCATTAAACAGTGCATTCTTGACGGAATTGGTTTGGTGCCATTGTTTTGTTGGATCATGTTACTTGGATTGTTGAATGAAAAATTCTGTAACAGAAATTACTTATTTAAATAGACACCGTACAACATTAATCAAAATAATATGCAAATACAAATTGAAAACAGTCGAAGGTATGTAATAACTGAGGATATTATCAATACATTAATAATAGTTACCTTCATTATTAAAGTAATTGGTTATATCTTCAACTTACTAAACTAGGAAATAGCTCGGTGTAACGCGTTGATAAGCGAGATCTTGGCAAGAGTTTCAGCAGGGCAGTCCCTTCTTGAGTATTATCACATCATGTGGTGAATGTAGTAATGCCATGTCCCAAGTTTTTCTGAAATAAAACAATCGTTATGTTAATATTATTATTATTATTATTATTATACTCAGATATTGCCTGAATATATAACATCAGTGATATGATTTAGAAGTGTCCTTAATTACCATTAAACAGCACATTCATGACGAAATTGGTTTGGTGCCATTGTTTTGTTAGATCATGTTACTTGGATTGTTCAATGAAAAATTCTGTAACAGAAATTACTTATTTAAATAGACACCGTACAACATTAATCAAAATAATATACAAATACAAATTGAAAACAGTCAAAGGTATGTAATAACTGAGGATATTATCTCATATGTTTTACGTAGCACAGTTATATCTTCAACTTACTAAACTAGGAAATAGCTCGGTGTAACGCGTTGATAAGCGAGATCTTGGCAAGTGTTTCAGCAGGGCAGTCCCTTCTTGGGTATTATCACATCATGTGGTGAATGTAGTAATGCCATGTCCCAAGTTTTTCTGAAATAAATCAATCGTTTTGATATTATTATTATTATTATTATACTCAGATATTGCCTGAATATTACATCAGTGTCTGTTTTAGAAGTGTCCTTAATTACCATTCAAAACAGTGTTTCATGACGGAATAATAGTACATACATACACTACATAATACATACTACTACTACTACATACTATCAGAATTGCAGCATTGCAGCACTTAATTTTGGGTTTCAACTTTCACCTAGACTTTCAGAATCTATTTAGAATGCATTGAATATTAGTTGAACAAATTCAAGCACAAGTTCTTGAATTTGTTGACATAACTCTATTCATAGAATATATTTATGTGAGTGAAAGAAAATGGGATCTGCCATCAAATTTGATTTTCAGATTTCGCAAATATTCTTTTACCCAAGCTTTTACCACAATGACATTAGAACGAACTTTTGATAGGTACGTAAATTTACATTTGTCTTTTTACGACTATAGAAGATAAACTAGGAAAACGCTCCGTGAAACGCGTTGATGAGCGAGCACCGGACACGTGCGCAAACATAGAACCGAAGATGCGTTAAGGTGATACTAGCGCTCGGCCGTTTTAGAAAATTGAGAGAGAAAAATTGTTTCATAAGTGAGCGTAACTTTTACAGGATGTTCACATGATCAGTCTGATTGGATATTAGTAGCACTTTTTCATTTTTGATTATTCCATCGTTAATTAGGCGCCGGTTATTCAACAAAACCGCACAAAACTAAGAAATTTGCGATACGATTGGAGACCAAACCCGTTAACCAATTGATCTCAAATTTTAATCATGATTAGATGAAAGACAAACTTAGGGTTATCACTTGGCACATTTTTGAAATTTAATTTTATACGGCACCCTGGGAGACAAGAAAATAGCTAATTTTTCACCAAAAATCCACTAAATATTACTAATTAACGAAACAAACAATTAAAAATGTACCAAGGGATAACCCTAAGTTTGTCTTTTATCTAATCATGATTAAAATTTGAGATCAATTGGTTAACGGGTTTGGTCTCCAATCGTATCGCAAAAAGTGTCTACAAGAAGCAGCAAAATCGCTCGCGCTTGCAGCACCTTAACACATAGAAAACTAATACACGTTTTAACGTTATTAAACCTATAGATTAAACGTTCAACAGTTCTACCTAGTTTAGAAACGGAATGAATCCAACGTTCCACAATTACAATAAGACAATGTAGTGTTTTAAACTGAATGAATCAAACCTTTAAAAAAAATTAGCATCCTTCAAGGAAATGTCAGGCTAGACAGACGCTCAGAAACGGAATGAATCCAACGTTTTCACAAGTAGGTATTCCTATTGGTAAAAGAAGACTATTAAGAAATGAAATATCAATGTTCTGACAAAATTTCTCGATAAATAATGTTCACCTGCTATAAAAGCGGGGAAACTTTACTAAAACCTTCACAAAGAACACCAAATTGCCAAACTTTTTAACGAAAATAAGCAAAATGCTGGAGAGATTTGAAATGACATGATCACAAGAAGAGAACAAATGCCACTCTATGAAACACACAGGAAGCACGGCCATCAGAACTACGAATTGCCAAAAGTTCATCAAGGTCCTTAGTTTTGCGAAAACTTGAAATGATCTGTTTGGAAATACGTTCTATATTGAATTATTAAAATATTATCCACCCAATCAACATAAAAGTATCTGGTTTTCACTGAAAATTGTAAACAGCATCTAAACACACTGGTACATAAAGCAAATCTGATTCAATTGTAGTGGAAAAACATTAATTTTCAATACTTAATTTCTGACAGCTATTTAAAATGTAAGTAAGTTTGTACATTCTCAGCTGATTGGGATGAAAATTTTTAAAATAAGAGACAATGTTGGTCTTAATGACCATGCAAAATATGAGTTTGATAACATTTATCGAAGACCATTTTCATTTTTCAACCTATCAGGAGATATTTATTTTACCAATGACCAATGAATGGATTTCAAAAAAAAAAATGGGTCTGCAAACAGAGAAGGTTGTCTCTACATGTGTGCAAAATTTCAGGTCGCTCGGTGAAACGGTGCGACTTCTATTGCTCTAGTTAACAGATAAAAGTAAAAACAAAAAAAAATAAAAAAAAACAGAGGTCCGTGTCAAAAGAGTCAAAAGGAGACGCTCGCTTCGCTCGCTCAATCACACAAATTTGAAAAATATTTAGAAAAGGCAGGTTCACACATTTACCCACTTGTAGGTCGTACACTTACCTCCAAAGACAGAGATGTTTGTTCTTTGCTGTTCCTCCATTCTTCATCGTAACACAACACTGTATATTCTGTTATTCATACGCGTTGAATTTGATTAAATATCGAAATTCACGAATGTAGGCGATCACATTTTCACACTTATAAAATTTCCTATTTTGTGTAGTTACCGTACACTCAGCAAATGATAAGACGGTATTTGAAAGAAATGGATTAGCTGATAAAAATGTGATGGCATCAATGTTGAAGTCTCTGCTAACTCGTCATCTACCTAGTAGGTGGATAATATGCTCTGATTTCATTGATAACAACAAGGATTGATTTTCAAGGAACCTGATCAGCAGCGAATCCGTTTCTTTCAAATACCGTTTTATGATTTGTTGGGTGTACTTACTCAATAATTACAATTTAACGCACATGCACGGTAAAACACAGTAAAATTTTCTATCAAATCATTATCTAGATACTTTTTTGAGTAACTGACTGTAGATACTTTCACTTTCTGGTATTCATCAAGTAAAATATTAAATTTGTGACGTTCCTTCTTACCATATTTTAAACAAATTAAATGCAAAAATGAACTAGAAGGAACCATACCCCAGGTATCATGAACTGAGATATTAAGGAAAACGCGTTTTACATAATAGTTTTTAAAATGTATGGACTACAGTGATTTTTCTGTTGTTTGATCGGCAGAATTTTTATATATTTTTTGTAATTACTAATAATTAAATCACACTGTGGTTACTTCAAAAATTTATTAAATGTAGCTTGGTTCCTTTTTGATCAATGTGAAATTATTGTTTATTATATGTAAGTACGTACGCTTTTTAATTGGTTACGTTCAGCTGACTTATATGTTTATGCTTTACTTGACAACTTTTATACATTCGTAAATTTTGTATAATTTTTATTGTAACGTGGAAAAAAGGCTTATGAAATAAAATAAATAAATAAAAAAAAAATGTTGTGAATGTATACATTTTAATAGTGAAAAGGAACCAACCCACAAAAATGTGGATTTTTTCCGTTTTGCGTTTTTTTCCCGTTTTGTAAATTAGCAAAGAAAACACTCTATAAATATACACTACACAGTGTGTTCTGAGATGCGCTTTTTGAGATCGGTAAAAGGGTGTTGTTTGTTAGATAAGATCAGGAATGAGGATATAAGGGCCGAATTGGGAATGAAGGAAATCAATAAGAATATATCACAGTACAGGAGAAGATGGGCCGACCATGTAGAAAGGATGTCGAATAAGAGAATTCCCAAATGGGCCCTTCACTATGATCCGAAGGGCAGGCGCGACATTGGCCGGCCAAGGAAAAGATGGGCTGCACCTTGAGGACGGAACGGGCTTTTAGCCCAATCTTTGCGGGTAGAAGAAGAAGAAGACAGTGTGTAGTGTATATTTATAGAGTATGTACCTATACTATACACTACACAGTGTGTAGTGTATAGTATAGGTACTACACAGCAAATGTGGGTGGGTTCTCTTTTGAAAATTAAAGTTTAGGTCAAGTCAAGATCTATCAGAATTGCAGCACTTAATTTTGGGTTTCACCAAGATTTTCAGAATCTATTTAGAATGCATTGAATATTAGTTGAGCTTGACCTCATATTAACGAAATAAGAAAACAATGCATACATTTTACCGATTATTTTACCGGTTTTGACAACCCTATTTCAAAGGATCAAGTTATGTGATAACTTTTTTTGTTTTGCCGAGTGTACCTACATTTAAAACGTATGCTTTACAACATTAACACAAAAGTGATCAAATTCTTTGACAGACCATAATATTTTCATCATATTCGGGTTTTTTTCATGTACACATTTCTTTCAAGCAATGATTTAATCAAAATGATACGACAGAAAATTTTGCCGTGCACTAAACGTGTAATTTTGGCTATATGGTTCGTAGGCTATGGGCTTAGGCTATAGGTGTTTTGGATTTGTATTAATGAACACGACAAAATTTGCAACTTTCTTCTCAAGAGCGTTACGACGCTCGAGAACGCTCAAGTTCTGTAAACATTTTCCAAACTGCTGAAACTAAACTTATTCAATACGCTTCGATGAGCTTGTAGTTGGTAAAATACCAATTTGAAATAATTATCTTTGTTAAAATGACAGCAGTCTATTTATGCAGAGGCAATCGAATTAAAATGGAAAACCAACTGCAGCAATTTTTTTTCATTGTTTCCCTTATTCTATAATGTGTGTAAGTTTCAGCACTTCATCTTTGATAGTTCTGTCGGAGTGACCTCAAACAGGGGAATGTCTTTTGAGCCACCCGGTATAATTAATAATAGATTATAATCGCAAAAATAAAACTAGTTAAGAAATTCAGCAAATAAAAGAAGTTTCAATACAAAATTTAGCAATCATGGTTTAATTATTTTCTTTGGGGGGGGGGGGGGGGGGGGGGGGGGGGGCTTAACGTCGCACTGTTCTGCAGCGAGGCTAATGGCCACGGACGAATGATTATGATCATTCATGGTTTAATAATCATCAACAAACACAAATGAAGAATCGATTGATTACCTACCCAAAAAAATGTCATGCCATTTTCAATGTCAAAGCTGATTGTAATTATTAATTATCACCAGCAGACTGCACAAAAAAAATCTCCCAAAGGTTTTTTAAAGGTTTAAAAACAACCTTCAGGGAGACCCTGAGGTTTTGTTTCTGTCCTTTACGCAAAATTTCTGCCAGGTTGGGGCAAGGCAAGGAAAACATATCCCCCCCCCCCCCCCATTGTTTTTTCGGACTTTGAAATCAATTTTGAGACGATATGAGGTGTATTTTGTGGAAATATTCAATATTGTATACATTTGACACGGGGTGGGGGGGGGGGGGGGGGGGGGAGTTAACTACATGGCCCCTGAGGCATTTTTTGGTTTTTCGACACGTTGAAATTATTAGTTTGTGTATTTTTTGTTTACAAAATGAAACTAGGTAAATGTAAAACACCACACAAATTGTATGATTTCCTGATATCCAGGGGGGGGGGGGGGGCAAGTGCTCCCCCCCTTCCTCCGCTGTGGTCGCCCATCCATGTAAGTGTCAAACATCTAAGTGCAATTTTACCGTGCGAGGTAGGAAACTCTCCGCCCCAGGTGGCAGGGTGACATTTTTACCAGCTCATATTGTATCTACCTACTATTTGTCAATAAAGTGTTAGGTAAATTCAATGCAAGATGCTTACAGTATTTGGGGAGTTTCAAAGGAGTAGGTATAATTGAAATGACTGCTCTCTTACCGTTTTCCTGATAGCTCGTACCTATGTATTCCAAATTGTGTTTTTTCACTGCTGAGAATCCGCGTAAAACTAACAAAAGAATTATGTTTTTCCAAATTATACATAAACAATTGATTAATGTATTTGAATGCATTCAGTATCACACTGTATAGAACCGAGCGTTCTTACATAAATCACAATACTGATTAAAAAACCGCTCGAACTTCACTCTGCAGTCTCCACCCGCCTGGTTGGGGACTGACTGACTAAGAATTTGATGTCGATGCAAAACTAGCTCGATCCAGTTCAGCGTGAGAACAATGATGAATCATATTATTCAAAAAAACCGTTGTATCAGAGTTATGCAGATAAAGTCAGAATAGTCAAGACCTGATGTCAGACATAACCAGAAGGATTCAGAACGCACGAACATTTCCAGAACATACCAGATAATACCAGACGCTTTGAGACAATGTCTATCCAGACCAAGCCAGACAATACCAGAATGACACCAGACCATAGTTCATTCACCAGAATATCTCAGAACTTACAAGACAATTATCCAGACAAAACCAGACGATACCAGACCAGCTACCAGAATCCACCAGATCCAGAAAATATCAGAATATACCAGAAGAAATCAGACAGAGTTCTAACCAGACTAAATCAGACAATTCCAGAACTACACCAGACATTGTCAATTCACCAGAATATCTCATAACTTACCGGACAATTATCCAGACCAAACCAGACGATACCAGACCAGCTACCAGAATACACCAGACGCAGAAAATGTCAGAATATACCAGAAAAAATCAGACATAGATCCAACCAGACTTAACCAGACAATTCCAGAATGACACCAGACCATAGTTCATTCACCAGAATATCTCAGAACTTACAAGACAATTATCCAGACAAAACCAGACGATACCAGACCAGCTACCAGAATCCACCAGATCCAGAAAATATCAGAATATACCAGAAGAAATCAGACAGAGTTCTAACCAGACTAAATCAGACAATTCCAGAACTACACCAGACATTGTCAATTCACCAGAATATCTCATAACTTACCGGACAATTATCCAGACCAAACCAGACGATACCAGACCAGCTACCAGAATAGACCAGACGCAGAAAATGTCAGAATATACCAGAAAAAATCAGACATAGATCCAACCAGACTTAACCAGACAATTCCAGAATGACACCAGACCATAGTTCATTCACCAGAATATCTCAGAACTTACCAGACAATTATCCAGACAAAACCAGAATAGACAAAACCAGCTACCAGAATACACCAGACCAAGAAACTATCAGAATATATAGAAGAAATCAGACATAGATCCAACCAGACTAAACCAGACAATTCCAGAATGACACCAGACCATAGTTCATGTTAACCAGAATATCTCAGAACTTAATTTACCGGACAATTATCCAGACAAAACCAGACGATACCACCAGCTACCAGAATACACCAGATCCAGACGATTTTCAGAATTTACTCGAAGAAATCAGACATAGGTCTAACCAGACTAAACCAGACAATTCCAAAAAAAATTACACCAGATCAGTTAGATCACTAGGTTAACTCAGAAAGTACCAGACATTTAAGTCCAGCAGACTAAACCAGACGAAACCAGAATACACCACATCCAGAAAATACCAGATAATATCAGACGTTTTCAGACATTGTCTATCCAGATCAAGCCAGACGATACCAGAACTACACCAGACATTGTTAATTAACCAGAATATCTCAGAACTTACCAGACAATTATCCAGACTATACCAGACGAAACCAGAATACATCAGAACCAGAGCATACCAGATTATAGCAGACTTATTCGACAATGTGTCATTCTGGTAGCTGGTCTGGTATCGTCTGGTTTTGTCTGAATAATTGTCTGGTAAGTTCTGAGATATTCTGGTGAATTGACAATGTCTGGTGTAGTTCTGGAATTGTCTGATTTAGTCTGGTTAGAAGTATGTCTGATTTCTTCTGGATATTCTGATATTTTCTGGATCTGGTTTATTCTGGTAGCTGGTCTGGTATCGTCTGGTTTTGTCTGGATAATTGTCTGGTAAGTTCTGAGATGTTCTGGTGAATTGACAATGTCTGGTGTAGTTCTGGAATGGTCTGGTTTAGTCTGGTTGGATCTATGTCTGATTTCTTCTGGTATATTCTGATATATTCTGGATCTGGTGTATTCTGGTAGCTGGTCTGTTATCGTCTGGTTTTGTCTGGATAATTGTCTGGTAAGTTCTGAGATATTCTGGTGAATGAACTATGGTCTGGTGTCATTCTGGAATTGTCTGGTTTAGTCTGGTTAGAACTATGTCTGATTTCTTCTGGCATATTCTGATATTTTCTGGATCTGGTGTATTCTGGTAGCTGGTCTGGTATCGTCTGGTTTTGTCTGGATAATTGTCTGGTAAGTTCTGAGATATTCTGGTGAATTGACAATGTCTGGTGTAGTTCTGGAATTAGTCTTTAGACTAATTGGTTGGTCTAAAGTCTGGTCTTTAGTCTGGTTGGTGGATCTATGTCTGATTTCTTCTGGTATATTCTGATATTTTCTGGATATGGTGTATTCTGATAGCTGGTCTGACATCGTCTGGTTTTGTCTGGATAATTGTCTGGAGGGTTGTGAGATATTCTGGTGAATTGACAATGTCTGGTGTAGATCTGGAATTGTCTGGTTTAGTCTGGTTGAACTATGTCTGATTTCTTCTGGTATATTCTGATATTTTCTGGATCTGGTGTATTCTGGTAGCTGGTCTGATATCGTCTGGATTGTCTGGATAATTGTCTGGTAAGTTCTGAGATATTCTGGTGAATGAACTATGGTCTGGTTCATTCTGGAATTTTCTGGTTTAGTCTGGTATTAACTATGTCTGATTTCTTCTGGTATATTCTGATATTTTCTGGATCTGGTGTATTCTGGTAGCTGGTCTGGTATCGTCTGAATTGGCTGGATAATTTTCTGGTAAGTTCTGAGATATTCTGGTGAATGAACTATGGTCTGGTGTCATTCTGGTATTGTCTGGTTTAGTCTGGTTATAACTATGTCTGATTTCTTCTGGTATATTCTGATATTTTCTGGATCTGGTGTATTCTGGTAGCTGGTCTGGTATCGTCTGGTTTTGTCTGGATAATTGTCTGGTAAGTTCTGAGATATTCTGGTGAATTAACAATGTCTGGTGTAGTTCTTGAATTGTCTGGTTTAGTCTGGTTGAACTATGTCTGATTTCTTCTGGTATATTCTGATATTTTCTGGATCTGGTGTATTCTGGTAGCTGGTCTGGTATCGTCTGGTTTTGTCTGGATAATTGTCTGGTAAGTTCTGAGATATTCTGGTGAATTAACAATGTCTGGTGTGGTTCTGGAATTGTCTGGTTTAGTCTGGTTGAACTATGTCTGATTTCTTCTGGTATATTCTGATATTTTCTGGATCTGGTGTATTCTGGTAGCTGGTCTGGTATCGTCTGAATTGTCTGGATAATTTTCTGGTAAGTTCTGAGATATTCTGGTGAATGAACTATGGTCTGGTGTCATTCTGGTATTGTCTGGTTTAGTCTGGTTATAACTATGTCTGATTCCTTCTGGTATATTCTGATATTTTCTGGATCTGGTGTATTCTGGTAGCTGGTCTGGTATCGTCTGATTTTGTCTGGCTTGTCTGGTAAGTTCTGAGATATTCTGGTGAATGAACTACGGTCTAGTGTTATTCTGGAATTGTCTGGGGTGGTCTGGTTATAACTATGTCTGATTTCTTCCGGTATATTCTGATATTTTCGAGATCTGGTGTATTCTGACAGCTGGTCTGGTATCGTCTGATTTTGTCTGGATAATTGTCTGGAGGATTCTGAGATTTTCTGGTGAATAAATTGATCTGGTGGCATTCTGGAATTGTCTGGTTTAGTCTGGTTAAAACTATGTCTGATCTTCTGGTATATTCTGGTGAAAGTAATTGTCTGATTCATTCTGGTTTTGTCTTGTAAGTTCTGGCAAGATTTGTTACAGGTTTGTCTGATATTTTCTGGTTATTTACTATTTCTTGATTTGTCTGGATCTATCTTGATAACTCTGGATTCATTTTGTCTGGTATAGTCTGATATATTCTTATGTAAAGGATTTCCTGACCTTTCTGGAAAACTCTGAGTCAGTCTGACTTCTTTTGTCTGGTAAAGTCTGGCTATGCCTGATTAATTCTGGTTGTCTGGAAAACTCTGAGTTAGTCGGACTAATTTGTCTGGTTTATACTGATTATGCCTGAATAATTCTGGTGTCTCGGGCTTCTCTGGTAAACTCTGGTAAACTCTGGAAGAGTCTGGTGAAAGTGTGTCTTGATTCTGAGATTGTCTGAAATTCACTGGAGATGTCTGGTAAATACTCCAGATTTTATCAGAAATGTCATGTTTTTTTCAAGCAGGGTACTGCAGTAAGTACTTTTGGTGATTCTGTTGATGACAAGAACTCGGACTCGGATTCTGAAGACTCTGATTCTGATTCTGAAGACAACGAAGTTGCAACGTCGACTGTCGAGTCAACATAAACCAGGTGCAAGAGACGATTGCTTCGCAACTAGACATGTGGTCGTCAAAAATTCAGTGTCAAAGAATCATATTTGCCTCGCAAGTGTGGATCTAAGAAAAGTTTTCCACATCGATGTAACCAGTTGTGCCTCGCTGAAAGAGAGATCCCAGAAAAAAAACACTCAGTGTAAAAAAGGCAGCCAAGTCTGTTTATACTTTAAAAAAATTCAACACCGAAAAGGAGTGATATCAAAAAAGGAGCCAAGTCAATGACATTTCCAAATATTAAATCGTATTTTTAAAATAAAAGAATAAACACCGAGAAATACTTTACAAAAGGACTTGGCGCATCGTTTTTTTAAAGACCTCATTCAATACTAAAAGTGGAAAGAAATTTAAAGTAGGTACATTTTCCTCTTTCTATTAGAGCCAGAATCTATGAATCAAGCTACTTTGAGTAATGCCTATATTATAGTTTTGTCAATGGCGATAGTAGAAAGATTTCATGCTGTAATAGATAAGTAATATAATGGCGAAGAATTAAATAACAAGGAAGTTGGCTCATACATATTCTTATAGCACTGTTATTATGGTGATATTAGAAGGGTATCATTTCATAATTATTTGATCTTGACTGAAGGAAATCATGAAACGTTGTCAAATAATTACGAACTGTCTTTGGAACACCATTATATATTTTTGAAGTGTCAAGTGTATAAAGTTAATTTTTTTTTAAGAGAAATACAATGTGACTGTGTACTTTGTGAAATGTATTGTTATAAAATGTGGTTTAATTGAAATGTATTTCATGATGAGAAGGTATAACGCATAAGACTTAATTATATTGATCACGAAACAATATTACGAAGATAACTATTGTGTATTTATAGAAAACATAGGCAACAAGTTTTATCGCGTATATATTCAAATAGAAAATATTTTACAGTAGGTATATATAATATGTAATTAAAAGATGTGTCCCTATTATTCTAAAAATTCTTAATGACGGTTGTATATAAATGGCATATGCTTATGAATAGAAAATGTCTTTAAAAAAACGATGCGCCAAGTCCTTTTGTAAAGTATTTCTCGGTGTTTATTCTTTTATTTCAAAAATACGATTTAATATTTGGAAATGTCATTGACTTGGCTCCTTTTTTGATATCACTCCTTTTCGGTGTTGAATTTTTTTAAAGTATAAACAGACTTGGCTGCCTTTTTTACACTGAGTGTTTTTTTCTAAGATATCACTTCTTTTGTTAGTTTATTCATATTGCTTGTAGCACATGTCCGGGCAGGGACTAATTTCTTTAAAAAAATACGCCTCAGCCGATTTGGTTACTAAGAAAATTTGCGTTTGGTATATGATGAAAATGATTATCGAAGAAGAATAGCTTCGTAAGTTTTTTAAGTTTCGTGACAATCGATCCAGCCGTTTTCGATATATGACGTCACTTCTGGTTTTGAAATAGCGGCCGAAAATAATGTCGTCTTGAATTCATAATTATAAGTCCTACAAAATTGCATAATTTGGTTGCAATCGGTACAGACGTTTTTGATATATGACGTCACTTTAAGTTTTAACAATGGCGGCCGAAAATAATGTCGTCTTTAATTCATAATTATTAGTCCTACATATTTCCAAAATTTAGTTGCAATAGGTACAGCCGTTTTCGATAAATGACGTCATTTCCGGTTTTAACAATGGCGGCCGAAAATAATGTCGTCTTTAATTCAAAATTATTAGTACTACATATTTCCAAAATTTGGTTGCAATCGGTACAGCCGTTTTCGATATATGACGTTACTTCCGGTTTTAACAATGGCGGCTAAAAATAATGTCGTCTTTAATTCATAATTATTAGTCCTACATATTTCCAAAATTTGGTTACAATCGGTACAGCCGTTTTCGATATATGACGTCACTTCCGGTTTTAACAATGGCGACCGAAAATAATGTCGTCTTTAATTCATAATTATTAGTCCTACATATTTCCAAAATTTGGTTGCAATCGGTTCAGCCGTTTTCGATATATGACGTCACTTCCGGTTCTAACAATGGCGGCCGAAAATAATGTCGTCTTTAATTGAGCTAGCGTAGCGAGCGTCACCACGGTACTCTTATGGCACTTTCTCTGTGTGTTTTTTTTTTTTTTTTTTTGTGGTCACAGCCCAGGTCTAACCGCTCAAGCAATCGATCTGAAATTTTGTACACATACTAACGTACTATATGCGGTCCCTGGGATCGTTTTTGAACGGGCTCTCGTGATTGGTTCAAATTTAAAAAAAATTATCTTTCGATTGGTTACTTCGATCAATTTGAAATTTAGCAAAAACATTGCAACCAACATTGTACCCAATCATAAAAAGTTTCAGCCAAATTCTCCTATTGGTTCAAATTTAAAACCATTTTTCATGCGATTTTTGACATTTAAACTAGAACCGTATGACCGATCAACTTAAAACTTCGCGTGGTCATTGGTACCAACATTTTAGATATTTTTGCCAATTTTCAGTCTAATCTGTCGTAATTTTCAAAAGTTTTGTCATTTTTAGGTCATTTTATTCCATAATCTTGAAAAATGTATACTGAATTGTCATCCCTGCCTTGGCAAGGCCTGTAGAGCAGCCAAGCTATCCACAATGTACAGTAAAATGAAAGCATTTTTGAGCTAGCGCATAAAATCGGATGCAGTACCTCGGATGCAGTAATCGGATGCCAAATCTTCGAATTGGTTTAAGTTTAAATAATGTCTTCTGATTGGTCGACAATAAAAATGTTCACATTAAGTTCAAATTTTGCATGGTGATCAAGGCCAACTTAATATTAAATTTTACATATTATTGTAAGCCCATAATCAAAGTATTAATTGTAATTTTACGAGTTTAGTATGGGATGTCACAAGAGATTTCTCGAGAAGGTATGTAGGTAAGACTTCACGACACAATGGATCTGTTATTCATCCAGAGTATTATGGAGATTGAAAAATTGCAGAGAAAATCGTCTTGTGCCGTGTCGTGCATCGTTACTATGGGGATGTTGCATGTTCTGTGCTCGCTCATCAACGCGTTACACTGAGCGTTTTCCTAGTTCATAATTATTAGTCCTACATATATCCAAATTTGGTTGCAATCGGTACAGCCGTTTTAGATATATGACGTGTCTTTCGGTTTCAGGAATGGCGGCCGAGTACACTGCAACCTTGAATTTATAATTTGTATTGTCTATGTTACAATGTAAGTTAATTATGTATGTATTTTAAGTATAATTCGTTGAAATAAGTTAAATATTGCGTATTTATGACGTCACTTCCGGTTTAGAAAATAAAAAAATAATTATTTTATTATTGATACTTCATAAAGATCACCATCTTAATCGAATGGCGCTATTTTCGTTCCAATCGGTCCAGACGTTTTTGAGATATGACGTCACTTCCGGTTTAAAAATGTCGACACAAAAAATCACAAGAGGCAAGGTATCATTAGACGCCAAAAGTGCATATGTGGTTAAAATTTCAGGTTGATCGGTTAAGCCGTTTAGGCTGTGGCGGTGACAGCGACCTTTTCTGATATCATCATCATCTGAAGAAGAAGAAGAAGAAGAAGAAGAAGAAGAAGAAGAAGAAAGCGGTGTAATTTCACGATTTTCACTGCCCTCTAGGTCGTAAACGGCATGACTGATTGTTGTCGCGTGATGTATATGTTGTCAGGTGGGCCATAGCTCAAAATAAGATATTTCACAACAATGAGAGATTTTTCATTGTTGAGATCCAGTAGGCCGAAAATGCTATGTTGTTGCTTACAGTAAAAGTAGTTGGTCTGCTCCTCAGTTTATATAGGCATTTACGGTATGTTGAGTGACTGTGAGTGTACGGTACGATTTGGCTGTGAGGAGCGACCGCTCCACTAGATCATGTCCATGACGTCATTTCCTGTTTCGATAATAGTAAATACTATTTTGACTATTATGATATTTCATAGATGACCGTCTGAATAGCTGGGCGCAAATTTTGTTCCGATCGGTCAAGCCGTTTTCGAGATATGACGTCACTTCCGGTTTCAAAATGGCGGCACAAAAAATTTGTAAGGGCAAGGTATCATCAGACGACAAAAGTACGAGTTGGCTGGGTGGAGCGCCGCTCCACTAGATCTAGTTATTCTTATAAGAGATGATTTTAGTCAGATTGGCATTTGAATGACGTCATTTCCGGTTTCGGTAATGGTACATTCTTTTTCGACTATTGATGTTTTATAAAGAAGACCGTCCGAATCGTTTGGCGCAAGTTTCATTACGATCGGACCAGCCGTTTTGGAGAAATGACGTCACTTCCGGTTTCAAAATGGCGGCACAAATTTTAAGATCCAGTAGGCCGAAAATCCCATGTTGTTGCTTACAGTAAAAGTGGTTGGTCTGCTCCTCAGTTTATTAGATATTTACGGAATGTTGAGTAAGTGTTAGTGTACTGTACGACTTGGCTGGGTGGAGCGACCGCTCCACTAGATTACCGTTCAACAGATCGATCTGATATTGTGTACACACACTTATATCGTATGAGTGGTCCCAGGTATATTTTTTGAAAGAGATTCTGTGATTTTTGAATATTTTCTGGGAACGTAGTTCAATTATAAAGGTTCAATCGATCAACCTTAAACTTTACATGGTTATTGGGACTAGTATTTGAGTGATATTTGGAGATTTTTAAACAAGTCTGTGAAAAATTCAAGAATTATTGGCTTTTAATGATATTTTTGATAGACGCAGAATTTCGGTTCGAGGTGTTGTGCGTATCCGTGCTCGCTCATCAACGCGTTTCACAGAGCGTTTTCCTAGTATATATATGCATAACTCACTGGTGCGCATTGGTCATGTTATACATGACGGGACCCTCTAGTTATACCATATTTTTCAAGAGGTCACGTAAATGTGGCGCCAACTAGTGAACACTGAGCAACCTAGGAAATCTCGAGCAACTGCACCAACATAACGGAGAAATTTAAAAATGTGCGGGAGTACCTATAAATTTATACACTTCCAAGTAATTGTTATCCCAGAAAAACACTCCGTGTAAAAAAGGCAGCCAAGTCTCTTTACTTTAAAAAAATTCAACACCGAAAAGGAGTGATATCAAAAAAGGAGCCAAGTCAATGACATTTCCAAATATTTAATCGTATTTTTGAAATAAAAGAATAAACACCGAGAAATACTTTACAAAAGGACTTGGCGCATCGTTTTTTTAAAGACATAATTCTATCCTAAAAGTGGAAAGAAATTTACAAGTAGGTACATTTTCCTCTTTCTATTAGATTTAGAATCTATGAATCAAGCTACTTTTAGTAATGGCTATTTTATAGTTTTGTCAATGGCGAGAAGAAAGATTTCATGCTGTAATAGATAAGTAATATAAGGATGGAAGAATTAAATAACAATTGGAAGTGGGCTCATACATATTCTTGCAGTACTGTTAATATGGTGATATTAGAAGGGTATCTTTTCATAATTTGATCTTAACTGAAGGAAATCATGAAACGTTGTCAAATAATTACTAACTATCTATGGAACACTATTATATATTTTTAAAGTATAAAGATATTTTTTTTAATAGAAATACAATGTGACTGTGTACTTTGTGAAATGTATTGTTATAAAATGTGGATTAATTGAAATGTATTTCATATTGAGAAGGTATAACGCATGAGACTTAATTATGTTGACCACGAAACAATATTACGAAGATAACTATTGTGTATTTATAGAAAACATAGACAACAAGTTTCATCGCGTATATATTCAAATAGAAAATATTTTACAGTAGGTATGTATAATATGTAATTGAAAGATGTTTCCCTATTATTCTAAAAATTCTTAATGACTGTTGTATATAAATTACTTATGCTTATGAATAGAAAAATGTCTTTAAAAAAACGATGCGCCAAGTCCTTTTGTAAAGTATTTCTCGGTGTTTATTCTTTTATTTCAAAAATACGATTAAATATTTGGAAATGTCATTGACTTGGCTCCTTTTTTGATATCACTCCTTTTCGGTGTTGAATTTTTTTAAAGTAAAGAGACTTGGCTGCCTTTTTTACACGGAGTGTTTTTTCTGGGATATCACTTCTTTTGTTAGTTTATTCATACAGCTTGTAGCACATGTCCGGGCAGGGACTAATTTCTTTAAATAAATACGCCTCAACCGATTTGGTTACTATGAAAAGTTGCGTTTGGTATAAGATGAAAATGATTATCCACGAAGAATAGCTTAAGTTTCGTTATAATCGATCCAGCCGTTTTCGATACATGACGTCACTTCCGGTTTTGAAATAGCGGCCGAATTCCGGTATAGGTAATAAGAAAACAATCTAGTTTTATCTAGTTGATACCTTCATGAACGACCATCTGAATTCCTAATCCCTATATTTCCGTAAAATCGGTCATGCCGTTTGTAATATATGACGTCACTTTCGGTTTCATTTAGTGGTTCCTGCCGCCATTTCCGGTACCGTTAATTTGTTTATTCATTTTTCAAAATTGATTTTTCAAATAAATTGCAGAATGAATACGCAGGAGCAAGATCTGTTGAAATTGGTACAGGCGTTTTAGATATATGACGTCACTTCCGGTTTCAGGAATGGCGGCCGAGTACACTGCAACCTTGAATTTATAATTTGTATTGTCTATGTTACAATGTAAGTTAATTATGTATGTATTTTAAGTATAATTTGTTGAAATAAGATAAATATTGCGTATTTATGACGTCGTTTCCGGTTTAGAAAATAAGAAAATAATATTTTTTTTATTGATACTTCATAAAGATGACCATCTAAATCGAATGGCGCTAATTTCGTTCTAATCGGTCCAGACGTTTTTGAGTTATGACGTCACTTCTGGTTTAAAAATGGCGGCACAAAAAATCACAAATGCAAGGTATCATCAGACGCCAAAAGTGCACATGTAGTAAAAATTTCAGATCGATCGGTTTAGCCGTTTAAGCTGTGGCGGTGACAGCGGGGTTGCCTGATATCAGAATCATTATAATTATAATCAGATACCTTTAAAAGTGGTGTAATTTCACTGTTTTCAAGGCCTTCTAGTTCGCAAATGGCATAACCTATTGTTCCCAAATTTGGTATATGTAGTGGGGTGGGCCATAGCTCGAAATTAAGATATTTTGCAACAATGTGATATTTTCCAATTTTAAGATCCAGTAGGCCGAAAATGCCAGGTTGTTGCTTACAGTAAAAGTGTTTGGTCTGCTCCTCAGTTCATTAGGCATTTACGGTATGTTGAGTGAGTGTGAGTGTACAGTACGACTTGGCTGGGTGGAGCGACCGCTCCACTAGATCCCCATAAAAAACACTCCGTGTAAAAATACCAGCCAAGTCTCTTCAACTTAAAAAAAATAATGAAATCTTAAAATTCTGCACTAAAAAGTAGTGATATCAAAAAATTAGCCAAGTCAAATCTTTATTTGAAAATCAAAAAATACTTGGCGCATCGTGTACATAAATAGCTTGGAAGTATAGGCCAATCATAAATTATACATGAAATATACATATACATAGTATACCTATAATGCCTTAAAAAAAAACGATGCGCCAAGTATTTTTTGATTTTCAAATAAAGATTTGACTTGGCTAATTTTTTGATATCACTACATTTCAGTGCAGAATTTTAAGATTTCATTATTTTTTTTTAAGTTGAAGAGACTTGGCTGGTATTTTTACACGGAGTGTTTTTTATGGGGATATCACTCCTTTTTTTAGTTTATTCTTACAACTTGTGACAATCGAATGAACAATTACTAAATCCTTTAAAAAAAAAATACCCTTTACAATTTGGTTATTCTCATGAAAAAAACAAAGGTTTCATTCCAATCGGTAAACCCAGTTCCGAGATAAGGCAACACTTCGGTTTTCAAAATGGCCGCTGAACTTTCTGCACTGCCACATAGAATTTATAACTATGAATTATGTGTATCATTTTTAGCTTTCTGAATATGTATTTAATGTATAGGAGGGGATTATAATGATTTATAAATTTGAATGACGTCATTTCCGGCCTCATAAATAGGAAAATTCTAGTTTGACTATTCATATTCCATAGAGATGGCCTTCCGAATCGTTTGGCACTAGTTTCATACCGATCTGTCAACCAGTTTTCGAGATATTACGTTTCTTCCGGTTTCAAAATGGCTGCTATAATCACTGACCTCTTGAATTATAATTTAAACATGATTACATTTTATTAAAAGCAGTCTCAAATAGTATATTTATTGCATCAAAATGTAAATTTGTGAGATTTTTAAAATGTGTGACGTCATTTCCGGTTTCAGTATGGGAAACTGCAAATATTATTGATGATAATACATAAAGTTTACCGTCTAAATTGTTTAGCGCTGGTTTCTTTCAAATCTATTAAGACGTTATTAAGATATGATGTCATTTCTGGTTTCAAAATGGCGGCTTCCGGTTGGTTTTATATCAAGTCAAATGAGATATCAAAAGAACATACGTTACATAAATATCAAAATAATTGGATAAAATTTGTTGCCGAAATGCCAATCGATGAATTAAATTTCATGACGTCATTTTCGGTTTCGTTAACATAAATTTTAGTCTCTTGCTATTGATAATCCATAAAGATGACCGTCCGAATCGTTTGGCGCTATTTTCGTTCCAATCGGTCCAGCTGTTGTTGAGATATGACGTCACTTCCGGTTTCAAAATGGCGGCACAAAAAATTCATGGGGTGAAGGTTAAATCAGACGCCAAAAGTGCACACGTGGTAAAAATGTGAGATCAATCGGTTCAGCCGTTTAGGCTGCGGCCTGTTTACCGGATTTGAATTCCAGGAGACTACTTCTACTAAGATTATTATTATTATTATGAAAACCGCCCTAAAATACTGTTTTCACGGCCCTCTAGCGTGCAAAGGGCGTAACCTATTGTTCCCAAATTTGGTATATGTTGTAGGGTGGGCCATAGCTCGAAATTAAGATATATCGCAACAATGTGAGATTTCCCAATTTTAAGATCCAGTAGGCCGAAAATGCCACTTTGATGCTTACAGTAAAAGTGGGTTTGCTCCAGCCTTTATATGAGAGTGTGCGCGCCGTACGACTTGGCTGGCGTGGAGCGACCGCTCCACTAGATTCACCTAACCCACAGGGTACGTTCCACATTCGAATGAGATTTTCATTGTCAGTATACGTTATTTTTGTTGTTTGGGCGTTATGATAATGATCACAAAACTCAGTATTTTTCCGATTCGGTTTGATCCATAGAATTATCCAAGGTCACCCTCTAGTTACTGAAGTAAAGGACGAAAACGGGGCGCCCCAATTAGAATGTAGTTTGTACCATAGAATGATATGATTCCCATTCGTTTTGACCCTACCTGACAAGCTGGACATTTTTTTTTTATAAACATACTATTTAATTTTGAATAACGATCAAAACAATTAATGTGCGATGTTCGTATACTGGACCCTTACCTAATATCGCCAATATTTCAGTAGCACCGTGTTACTGTAGCACGATCGGCTAGTTGCCATAGCAACAATGTTAGCTTTTATGGCTAAAACTTTTAAAACAAAAGTTGTTCTATACAGTAACACGGTGCACTGAAATTTGGCGATATTAGGTAAGGGTCCTGAGTAATAACATTGGAATGTGGACTTGAGCTCAAAATGCTTTCTATTCTCAATTTTGTTTTATTTGCTGTAATTTTCGGAGTTGAAATTGCATTTCTACTAATGACTAATGCCATTAACACTCACTATTGTCATTCAGTTATAAAAAAAATAAAAAAACAATTTTCAATTTTGATATTCATTGCCTTTAAAAAATACCCAAATCGCTTCAAAAAGAGTTTCAAATAGCCTTCCAAAATACAAAAATCGCTGTATTTAAAAATCTGGTAAATCTATCAACATACAGAACAGCTTTAAGATAACACAGGAGAGGCGCACAATAAAAAAATCAGGACTTCTCTAGATAACAATTTAATTGATTTACAAAATATTCTGACCCTTGAAATTGTTAAATTACCTGTAATGTAGGTATTACCCATAAAAACACTTCGTGTAAAAATACCAGCCAAGTCTCTTCAACTAAAAAAAAATATGAAAACTAAAAATTCTGCACTGAAAAGTAGTGATATCAAAAAATTAGCCAAGTCAAAACTTTATTTGAAAATCAAAAAATACTTGGCGCATCGTGTATATAAATAGCTTAGAAGTATAGGGCAGATATAAAATATACATCAAATATAATAGTAAACCTATAATGCCCTAAGAAAACGATGCGCCATGTATTTTTTGATTTTCAAATAAAGTTTTGACTTGGCTAATTTTTTGATATCACTACTTTTCAGTGCAGAATTTTTAGATTTCATATTTTTTTTTAGTTGAAGAGACTTGGCTGTTATTTTTACACGAAGTGTTTTTTAGGGGGATATCACTCCTTTTTTTAGTTTATTCTTACAACTTGTGACACATATCGAATGAACAATTACTAAATCCTTTAAAAAAATCACCCTTTACAATTTGGTTAGGTACTACTAATGAAAAACAGCGTATGGTTCTAAATATTTGCTTTAAATGATCTTTTATGAAGAATAGCAAAGGTTTCATTCCAATCGGTCAATCCAGTTCCGAGATATGGCAACACTTCGGTTTTCAAAATGGCTGCTGAACGTACTGCACTGCCACATAGAATTTATATCTATAAATGATGTGTATCATTTTAAGCTTTCTGAATATGTATTTATTGTATAGGAGGGGATTATAATAATTTATAAATTTTATTGACGGCATTTCCGGTCTCATAAATAGGAAAATTCTAGTTTGACTGTTCCTCTTCCATAGAGATGGCCTTCCGAATCGTTTGGAGCTAGTTTCATACCGATCTGTTTACCAGTTTTCGAGATATGACGTTACTTCCGGTTTCAAAATGGCGGCTTAATTCTCTGACCCCTTGAATTATAATTTAAACCTGATTACATTTTATTATAAGCTGTCTCAAATAGTATATTCATTGCATCAAAATGTAAATTTGTGAGATTATTAAAATGTGTGACGTCATTTCCGGTTTCGGTATGGGAAACTGCAAATATTATTGATGATAAAACATAAAGATGACCGTCTAAATTGTTTAGCGCTGGTATCGTTCAAATCTATTTAACCGTTATTGAGATATGATGTCACTTCCGGTTAAAAAAGGGCGTCTTCCGGTTGGTTTTATAACAAGTCACATGAGATGTCAAAAGTACATCCGTTACATAAATATTGAAATAATCGGATCAACCTTAGTCGCCGAAATGCCAATCGATGTATTTCAAATTTCATGACGTCATTTCGGTTTCGATAACATAAATTTTAGTCTGTTGCTATTTATAATCCATATAGTTGACCGTCCGAATCGTTTGGCGCTATTTTCGTTCCAATCAGCTCAGCCGTTGTCGAGATATGATGTCACTTCCGGTTTCAAAATGGCGGCACACAAAAAGTCAAGGAAGGGAGGGCAAATCAGACGCCAAAAGTGCACACGTGGTAAAAATTTCAGATTAATCGGTTCTGCCGTTAAGGCTGTGGCCTTGTTACCGGATTTGAATTCCAGGAGACTACTACTACTAAGATTAAAACCGCCCTAAAACACGGTTTTCACGGCCCTCTAGCTCGCAAAGGCCGTAACCTATTGTTCCCAAATTTGGTATATGTTGTAGGGTGGGCCATAGCTCGAAATTAAGATATTTCGCAACAATGTGAGATTTCTCAATTTTGAGATCACGAAATTTGCGCCAATCGATTCAGACGGTCCTCTATACGAAATAACAATAGTGAAATTAAAGTTTTCTAATTACTGAAACCGGAAATGACGTAATAGTTTAGCGAAATCTGCCTAAATTCTATGGGGTAAAATTTTTACGGGTTTATCATGAAACCCTTAATTTGTATGCCAACAATTAAAAATATCGTCAACCCCCCAACCCCCCAAAAATATTGGAAATAATGTCATGCACAATAGCCTATTATTATAAAACTAGAGGGACCCGTCATGTAAAACATGACCAATGCGCACCAGTGGGGTATGCGTAAATTAGCATGAGTTGAGATATTTGGCAGCAGAGTGTGCGTTGTTGATAACTTTATAGTTATAATACACTACACACATAACGTCGTTAGCATGACTAAAATGCCCAACAGAATACGAAAATGAGTTACGAAGGAAAGTAATTTAACCATAACTATTATGGAAAAGCCTTTCAAATGAGTTTACAAAGTAAAACAAATTAAGAAAAAAACGCCAGCCTTTTTGCATTGTGTCGATTCATGATACATAGAGGTTTGCTATCCCAGAAAGAAGGATAACTTAGTGTGTGGGGGTTGGGTTTCATTATATCTGTCTCTCCGAGGTAGAAGGGTGGAAATACATTTTCTCAATTTTCCGTTGCACCCTTTTGGAATGATATAATCAAGCTGCCTCCAATTACTATTTGACTGATGTCAATAAGTACAGCTGTATTGAAATATTCTCTTACATTACCCCAACGCATTCAATCAAATAATTACCGATCACCCATTAGAACTGTAGCTGAAATTCTTCGTTATAAATGTTCATTTTAATAGATTAGAATCTGATCATTTCACTGAACTGAAACTTGATGCTACAACAGCTGACTATTTCAGCCACTGGAAAATCCACATGTGTATTTTCTTAATATCTTATTACTAAAGTACCGTTTATTCCTAAACTGTTAATATGATTATATTCTATTCAATTATGTTATATTATATTCTAATGACTCATGTCCCCTTTACAAAATTATGGTTTGATGAAGTCGGAAACCTGGTTTATTAGCTCAACTCAAGAATAATTGAAATGGACTTCCGACCTTCTACTTCTAAAACACGGACAAACTATCAAGTTTACCCCATCTGCTTTTTTTATTATGACCGAATAGCAGAGAGGTATGTACGGTCACGTGACAGCTGTCAACCAATGAGAGCACATTCTTCACGGTGCTATATTCGGCTTCACATGATAGGTATATTGTAAAAACTAAACATTGATGCTAAAAACAGTATCAATAGGCACATTCCTTCAGTAACATGACACCACTAATAAGAAACGATGGAAAAGTACATATTTAACAAAATATAATATATTACAAATGTTCAATTCAATCGGCTTTGGTTTGTTGGTATTCACTATTCAGGTTCACGGCCCATGTATAACTCAGAGAGAAGAAAATTTGAATATGTCAGTTTGAACGAAGTTGTCGGCATGACGGTTTCTATGTAAAGTAATTGATTTGACAGTAATTATACATTAGAGTAGATTTGTTACAAATACAAAAGCATAAAGTGTGCGTCTTAGGTAAGTTTTGGTTATTTCTTTATTCACAAAAAGCAGAAGACGTAATTTTAGACATGTTTGGCAATGTAACGCCACCATCTTAGTTATAGTTTTCAATAAATACCAATGTCAAATCGAAGTGCGCAACCGTTCCTGACATACACACACACACACACACACACACACACACACACACACACACACAGACAGACAGAACTGGGTAACTATAAGTAAGATGAGTTAAATGAGGATTTTGTGAAAGTTTTGAGTTTCTATCACCAGCTCTGCCATTTTTATTACTATATTGAAAATAAAAATTTGAACCCCCCTACCCCCCCAAATATGAAAAAAATTTGATTTGCACCGTAGCCTATGTTGATAAGCTAGTTTTGCTGAGTATATGGTGAAGTTTTAACAAGTTTATCATCAAACCCCTAGTGTTTATGCCAACAATTAAAAATATCGTCTACCCCCTCTCCACCCCAAAATAATTATAATATTTTCATTCACAAAGGCACATTATTATAAGATAAGTTTAATGAGGATTTTGTGAAAGTTTTGAGTTGCTATCACCAACTTCGCCATTTTTATTCTAATATTGAAAGTAAAATTTTGACCCCCCTTACCCCCCCCAAATATGAAAAAAATTGATATGCACCGTAGCCTATGTTGATAAGCTAGTTTTTCTGAGTATATGGTAAAATTTTTACAAGTTTATCATCAAACCCCTAATTGTGACCTAAAATTGATCTAACTGACTGTACTACAGTCAGTTAGGTGAAAAATTAGGGGCTTGATGATAAACCTGTAAAACACTAGGGGTTTGTTAATAAATTTGTAAAAATGTCACCATATACTCAGCAAAAGTAGCTTATCAATAAGGCTACGGTGAATATCAAATTTTTTCATATTTGGGGGGGTAAGGGGTATGAAATTTTTATTATCAATATTTAAAAAAAATGGCGGAGTTTGTGATGGAAACTCAAAACTTTCACAAAATCCTCATTAAACTTATCTTATAATAATGTGCCTTTGTGCATGAAAATATTCTCATTATTTTTGGGGGTGTAGACGATATTTTTAATTGTTGGCATACAAAAAAACCAACTACATATTCAGAAGGCTTATAATGAAATATTAGTATTTATATACATATTAATACAATGTGTAAGAGCTTTCAGCCGCCATTTTAAAAACCGGAAGTGATGCCATATCTCGAAAACGGCTGGACCTATTGGAACGATGCTTTCGCGGTTCTTCATGGCATATCACTTTAAGTTTATATTTAGCTCCAAACTATATTTTTCTTAGTAACTAATTCGGAAATGGCGTATTTTTGTAAAGGAATTAGTCATTGTTGCCCCAATAAGTTTTACAAGTTGTGTAAATAAACTAAAAAAATAAGTGATTTCCCCATAAAAAACACTCCGTGTAAAAAAACAGCCAAGTCTCTTCAACTAAAAAAAAATTATGAAATCTTAAAATTCTGCACTGAAACGTAGTGATATCAAAAAATGAGCCAAGTCAAAACTTTATTTGAAAATTAAAAAAATACTTGGCGCATCGTTTTTTTAGGGCATAGAAGGTATACTAGAGAGCCTAGATGGGAAAGAGAGTGGCCAATGGGGTGATAATTTTTTCAGCCGCGGCGGCCATTAGTTTTCAACAGCTGATCCAGTTATGCATGGCAGGTATAGGGAATTGCTTGTGTTTTCACTGTTCATGTATCATTCTTGTGTCCCTGTGCATTGTTTTCGGTATATTAATGCATGTTTATACTATTAACATCAAATTGTGTATTAATTATATTTTGTTTGGTCTTATTTGGATTTAAAAACAAGAAAAAACTGTGATTACGTCAAACATAACCTTACAGTTTAGACCCAAGTGCATACGATATACGCCAAATATGATTTGTGCATAACTTTGCGAAGGTGATTAGCTAATGATATGATGATTTGGGTGATGCGGTGGTGATTAGCTGATGAATGGATGATTTGGGTGATGCGAGGGTGATTAATTGATGATGTGAGGTGTTTTGCATGATGCTGATATGATTAGGGTGATGCAGGGGTGATTAGCTAATGATATTATGATTTGGGTGATACGAAGGTGATTATGATATGATGATTTGGGTGATGCGAGGGTGATTAGCTGATGACATGATGATTTGGGTGATGCGAGGGTGATTAGCTTATGATATGATGATTTGGGTGATGCGAGGGTGATTAGCTGATGATCGATGATTTGGGTGATGCGAGGGTGATTAGCTGATTTTATGTTGATTTGGGTGATGCGGGGGTGATTAGCTGATGATATGATGATTTAGGTGATGCGAGGGTGATTAGCTGATGATATGATGATATGGGTGATGTGATGGTGATTAGCTGATGATATGATGATTAGGGTGATGCGAGGGTGATTAGCTGATGATATGATGGTTTGGGTGATGCGGGGGTGATTAGCTGATAATATGTTGATTTGGGTGATGCGGGGGTGATTAGCTGATGATATGATGATTTTGGTGATTGGGGGGTGATTAGCTGATGACATGATGATTTGGGTGATGCGAGGGCGATTAGCTGATGATATGATGATTTGGGTGATGCGGGGGTGATTAGCTGATAATATGATGATTTGGGTGATGCGAGGGTGATTAGCTGATTAGCTGATGATTTGGGTGATGCGGGGGTGATTAGCTGATGACATGATGATTTGGGTGATGCGAGGGTGATTAGCTGTTGATATGATGATTTGGGTGATGCGAGGGCGATTAGCTGATGATATGATGATTTAGGTGATGCGAGGGTGATTAGCTGATGATATGATGATTTGAGTGATGCGAGGGTGATTAGCTGATGATATGATGATTTGGGTGATGCGAGGGTGATTAGCTGATGATATGATGATTTGAGTGATGCGAGGGTGATTAGCTGATGATATGATGATTTGGGTGATGCGAGGGTGATTAGCTGATGACTTGATGATTTGGGTGATGCGAGGGTGATTAGCTGATGATATGTTGATTTGGATGATGCGAGGGTGATTAGCTGATGATATGATGATTTGGGTGATGCGAGGGTGATTAGCTGATAATATGATGATTTGGGTGATGCGAGGGTGATTAGCTGATAATATGATGATTTGGGTGATGCGGGGGTGATTAGCTAATGATATGTTGATTTGGGTGATGCGAGGGTGATTAGCTGATAATATGTTGATGCGGGTGATGCGGGGGTGATTAGCTGATGATATGATGATTTTGGTGATGCGGGGGTGATTAGCTGATGACATGATGATTTGGGTGATGCGAGGGCGATTAGCTGATAATATGATGATTTAGGTGATGCGGGGGTGATTAGCTGATGATATGATGATTTGGGTGATGCGAGGGTGATTAGCTGATGATATGATGATTTGGGTGATGCGAGGGTGATTAGCTGATGACATGATGATTTGGGTGATGCGAGGGTGATTAGCTGTTGATATGTTGATTTGGGTGATGCGAGGGTGATTAGCTGATGACATGATGATTTGGGTGATGCGAGGGTGATTAGCTGATGACATGATGATTTGGGTGATGCGGGGGTGATTAGCTGTTGATATGTTGATTTGGGTGATGCGAGGGTGATTAGCTGATGATACGATGATTTGGGTGATGCGGGGGTGATTCGCTGATGGTTGAAAATCAATAATAATTTTTTAATTCAATTGTATTTCTATTTAATGTCATAAATGCATTAAATTCCTTTCTTCTTAATACGCATATTAATTAGCTATTTGAGCTAATTAGCTATCATAGACTCAATTAATTATTGTTCTAATGTTGTCAACAACATCACATCAATGTGTACTTTCAATTTGTACAAAATGAACATTATTAATTCACGAATGAATGAGATATTTATGGCAGTAACATACAGGGTTTGCATTCAACCATCACGGTCTTGGAAAAAAATGGCGGCGAAAATTCCATTGGCCACTCTCTTACCCATCTAGGCTCTCTAAGGTATACTATAAGTATACGTATTTATATCTAGCCTATACTTCTAAGCTATTTATATACACGATGCGCCAAGTATTTTTTAATTTTCAAATAAAGTTTAGACTTGGCTCATTTTTTGATATCACTACGTTTCAGTGCAGAATTTTTAGATTTCATAATTTTTTTTTAGTTGAAGAGACTTGGCTGTTTTTTTAACACGGAGTGTTTTTTATGGGGTACAAATTAACGGTAACGGAAATGGCGGCAAGAACCACTAAATGAAACCGGAAGTGACGTCATATATTGAAAACGGCATGAGCGATTTGACGGAAATTAGCGCTAATGAATTCAGAAGGTCGTTCATGAAGTATCAACAAGATAAAACAAGATTGTTTTCTTATTACCTATACCGGAAATGACGTCATAAAAATGCTAAATGACGTCATTAATATGCTAAATGACACTAAATTCATCACTTTATACTTTTAAATAGATATTTAGTAAACATTCATTATAAAAAATTTAAAATTCAAGGTTGCAGTGCTCTCGGCCGTTATTTTCTAAAACCGGAAGTGACGTCATATATCGAAAACGGCTGTGCCAAATGCAACTAAATTATGTAATTATGTTGCGCTTATAATAATGAATTCAAGACATCATTATTTCTGGCCGCCATTTTTTAAACCGGAAGTGACGTCATTTATCGAAAACATATGCACCGATTGCAACTAAATTATGGAATTATATAGCCCTTATATTTATAAATTCAAGTTATAACACTTTTTTCGGCCGCCATTGTTAAAACCGGAAGTGACGTCATATATCATAAACCGCTGTACCGATTGCAACCAAATTTCGGAAATATGTAGGACTAATAATAAGTAATTAAAGACAAAATTTATTTTGGCCGACATTGTTAAAACCGGAATTGACGTCATATATCGAAAACGGCTGTACCGATTGCAACCAAATTTTGGAATTGTGTAGGACTAATAATTATGAATTAAAGACGACATTATTTTCGGCCGCCATTGTCAAAACCGGAAGTGACGTCATATATCGAAAACGGCTGTACCGATTGCAACTAAATTATGTTAATATGTTGCACTTATAATTATGAATTCAAGACAACATTATTTCTGGCCGCCATTTTTAAAACCGGAAGTGACGTCATTTATCGAAAACAGATGTACCGATTGCAACTAAATAATGGAATTATATAGCCCTTATATTTATAAATTCAAGTTATAACACTATTTTCGGCCGCCATTGTTAAAACCGGAAGTGACGTCATATATCATAAACCGCTGTTACGATTGCAACCAAATTTCGGAAATATGTAGGACTAATAATAAGTAATAAAAGACGAAATTTATTTCGGCCTACATTGTTAAAACCGGAATTGACGTCATATATCGAAAACGGCTGTATCGATTGCAACTTAATTTTGGAATTGTGTAGGACTAATAATTATGAATTAAAGACGACATTATTTTCGGCCGCCATTGTCAAAACCGGAAGTGACGTCATATATCGAAAACGGCTGTACCGATTGCAACTAAATTATGTAATTATGTTGCACTTATAATTATGAATTCAAGACAACATTATTTCTGGCCGCCATTTTTAAAACCGGAAGTGACGTCATTTATCGAAAACAGATGTACCGATTGCAACTAAATTATGAAATTATATAGCCCTTATATTTATAAATTCAAGTTATAACACTATTTTCGGCCGCCATTGTTAAAACCGGAAGTGACGTCATAAATCGAAAACCGCTGTACCGATTGCAACCAAATTTCGGAAATATGTAGGACTAATAATAAGTAATTTAAGACGAAATTTATTTCGGCCGACATTGTTAAAACCGGAATTGACGTCATATATCGAAAACGGCTGTACCGATTGCAACCAAATTTTGGAATTGTGTAGGACTAATAATTATGAATTTAAGACGACATTATTTTCGGCCGCCATTGTCAAAACCGGAAGTGAAGTCGTATATCGAAAACGGCTGTACCGATTGCAACTAAATTATGTCATTATGTTGCACTTACAATTATGAATTCAAGACAACATTATTTCTGGCCGCCATTGTCAAAACCGGAAGTGACGTCATTTATCGAAAACAGATGTACCGATTACAACTAAATTATGTAACTATATAGCCCTTATATTTATAAATTTAAGTTATAACACTATTTTCGGCCGCCTTTGTTAAAACAGGAAGTGACGTCATATATCGAAAACCGCTGTACCGATTGCAGCCATATTTCGGAAATATTATGTAGGACTTATAATTAGTAATTAAAGACGAAATTTATTTCGGCCGACATTGTTAAACCGGAATTGACGTCATATATCGAAAACGGCTGTACCGATTGCAACCGAATTTTGGAAATGTGTAGACTTATAATTATGAGTTAAAGACGAAATTATTAACGGCCGCCATTGTTAAAACCGGAAGTGACGTTATGTATCGAAAACGGCTGTACTGATTGCAACCGAATTTTGGAAATGTGTAGACTTATAATTATGAATTAAAGACGAAATTATTTACGGCCGCCATTGTTAAAACCGGAAATAACGTTATATATCGAAAACGGCTGTACCGATTGCAACCAAATTTTGGAAATGTGTAGGACTTATAATTATGAATAAAAGACAACATTATTTTCGGCCGCTATTGTTAAAACAGGAAGTGACGTCATATATCGAAAACGTCTGTACCGATTGCAACTAAATTGTGCAATTATGTAGGACTTATAATTATGAATTCAAGACAACATTATTTCTGGCTGCCATTTTTAACACCGGAAGTGACGTCATTTATCGTAAACAGATGTACCGATTGCAACTAAATTATGGAATTATATAGCCCTTATTTTATATAACCAAATTTTTTCGGCCGCCATTGTTAAAACCGGAAGTGACGTAATAAATCGAAAACAGCTGTACCGATTGCAACCAAATTTCGGAAATATGTAGGACTAATAATAAGTAATTACAGACGAAATTTATTCGGCCGACATTGGTTAAACCGGAATTGACGTCATATATCGAAAACGGCTGTACCGATTGCAACCAAATTTTGGAATTGTGTAGGACTAATAATTATGAATTTAAGACGACATTATATTCGGCCGCCATTGTCAAAACCGGAAGTGACGTCGTATATCGAAAATAGCTGTGCCGATTGCAACTAAATTATGTAATTATGTTGCACTTATAATTATGAATTAAAGACGACATTATTTCTGGCCGCCATTTTTAAAACCGGAAGTGACGTCATTTATCGAAAACAGATGTACCGATTGCAACCAAATTATGTAACTATAGCCCTTATATTTATAAATTCAAGTTATATCACTATTTTCGGCCGCCATTGTTAAAACAGGAAGTGACGTCATATATCGAAAACCGCTGTACCGATTGCAGCCATATTTCGGAAATATTATGTAGGACTAATAATAGTAATTAAAGACGAAATTTATTTCGGCCGACATTGTTAAAACCGGAATGGACGTCATATATCGAAAATGGCTGTACCGATTTCAACCGAATTTTGGAAATGTTTAGACTTATAATAATGAATTAAAGACGAAATTATTTACGGCCGCCATTGTTAAACCGGAAGTGACGTTATATATCGAAAACGGCTGTACCGATTGCAACCAAATTTTCCAATTCTTTTGATTTCGCCTCACTTGTTGAACAGTGTGTCTCACTCTCAGCCCTGTTGATTAGGCATTTTATTGTTCCAGCCTTGAACATTTTATGGTGGTTTGAAGAGTAATGAATGTACTGGTTAGTATGCGTTGGTTTGCGATATACTTCAGTTATAAGCTTATCAAGATGTCTGATGACATGATAATCTAAGAATGGTATTCTCCCAATGATCTCCTCCTCAATAGTGAATTTAATAGTTGGTCTAAGATTATTGATGGTCTTCAGAAAATCCAAGATGGCATCCTTTCCTCCATTCCAAATTACAAAAACGTCATCGACGTACCGTATCCATATTTTTGGTTTTAAACCAAGAATTTATTAATGAATTTAAAACCAAATAATGAAACACAGAATGATAAAGCATGGGTTTACACCATAGGTAGTGAGTGTGAAGATGTCTATGTGGGGGAAACTAAAAGACAAGTAAATGTGAGAGTTAAAGAACACAGGTCAAACTTAAAGAACAAACGAATAAACCCTATTGATAGTAAAGTGAAATCATTGCTTGTGGGTGGAGCACTCGATGGAAAATCAACATAATATGGAATGGGACAATATTGGAAAGATGTGGAAGGAGGAACAATGGGGACGAAGACGGTTTAAGGAGGCGGCGACAATGGCAGTGATAAGAAGAGAAGGGATCAATATATAAGTCAACCAAGCGTTGAATTTTACCACATTTGGACACATACTTTACGAGAACAAGTAAATGGAAGATGGGAGAAAATTAAGAAGAAAACGCAGTTAAGTAGATAATTCCATGTAGTCCTAGTACACATTAGTTATTACAAGTAGATAGAGTTCAACAGTTGGTTTTTTGGTTGTGGTTTATTGTAACTTGTGGATTCTTTGTGAAATGTTTAAATTTTTTGTAGGCTTGTTGGAAATGTGTGTTTTTTTAAAATTATTTTTAATTGTTAGTTGTTTGTTTTTACCTTTCAAAAACTCCTGAAGAAGCCTACTGTAAAGAAGGTGAAATATCGAGATATAAGATAAAAATAAAGTTTGTGAATCGTTTAAAGAAAGAGAGTATTTATTATAAGAAAAATAACGTTTAAAGTTTCTTGCCGAGATGACCTTTTTAATGTAATTTTTTTTTTATTGTTACAAATACACAAGATAAATACACTTTACAAAAACTAAACACTCAGGTCCACAAAGCCATAAAATGGCTTGAATGTGGAAGTAAACAAATTAAGTAATAAACATAATAACTAAACAGAAAATAACTTGCATTTCGATTGCAACAAACGAACAGCATTGACGGATGACAAGAACAAAAAACAAAAATATGACTGACTCAAGATGTGTTGGTTTGGACAGTATTAGTATCTTATAATGAATTTATTATAATTACAAAAGGATAAGGTGCTCGTCTTAGGTGAGTTTCGGTTATTAATTTAATCACAAAAGGCAGAAGATGTAATTTTAGACATGATGGCAATAAAACGCCTCCATCTTAGTTATAGTTTTCAATAAATACCAATGTCAAATCGAAGCGCGCAACCGTTCCTGACAGACAGACAGACAGACAGACAGACAGACAGACATACAGAACTGGGTAACTATATTATACTAGAGGGTCCCGTCATGTATAACATGACCAATGCGCACCAGTGAGGTATGCATAAATATAAAACGACAGCAATATTTGTCAGCAGATTGTGCGTCGTTAATACACACGTTACGTAATTAACAGACCAAATGCCCAACAAAATACGTATAAATGTGGCACGAAGGAAGGCAATTTAATCATACCTATTATGGTAAATCAATTACATAAGTCTTCAAATGTAAACCATGACCATGAGTATTAGTAAGAATATTAAGAAAATGTATAGTGTCATAATGCGCCGTTAAAATATAGGTGAAGTTGATATCGTGACCCGATACACACGACACATTCTTTATTTGTGATACCAATTCATAGTTTGCACGTGACACCATCTCATTGTTGAGAGGCCATATTGGTGTAACGTGTCAGAACGGCTGTCAATCTGTGTTTCGGTATTGTGGTGATATAATGGTTACCTGTGCAATAAACTGCAGAAGAAATTCTTATGGGTATAAAACCACCTCATATACCAAATATCTTTGATTAACCGCTTATAATTAGCTTAAATCAACTTGACATCTGTAAAATGGTTGAAATTTACTTTTTTATATTGTTGATGAAAAACAAATGAAGCTCGTGCAAACTATGAATACATGGTGAGCTTCATCCCAGCAAACACTGTTACATGCCAGGCAGCTCCCATGAGATTTGCCAGTTACATGCCAGGGAGGTGCCAGGCATGTAACTATGACTGGACAACGGGATGCCAGGCACCTCCCAAGGTAGCTGCCTGGCACATGTCTGGGAGCTGCCTGGCACATGTCCATGGGAGCTGCCTGGCACATCCCAGCAGGTGCCTGGCACATCTCTGGGAGCTGCCTGGCAAATCCCAGCAGCTGCCTGGCACATCTCTGGGAGCTGCCTGGCAAATCCCAGCAGCTGCCTGGCACATCTCTGGGAGCTGCCTGGCAAATCCCAGCAGCTGCCTGGCACATCTCTGGGAGCTGCCTGGCACATCCCAGCAGCTGCCTGGCACCTCCCAGGTACATCTCTGGCACATTCCAGCGAGTTCAGCTGCCTAAAATTAACGGTTATTTTGAATTTAAACTGTAAAAAGTAAACTATAATAGCGATATCTACACGGGTTTTCATCATAATTACATTACGACAAGATATTCACAGAGATTATTACAATTGCGAATAGAATCTGAAATAAAACGCAAATGGATTAGACGTGATTTCGATGGCAGGACCTCCAGGTGGCAGGCAGACGCGCTATCCAAGGGACCACGATGGCAGCTGAAGGTTTGGTGCGTTGAAACATAGGTAGTTGAAACGAGCATTTGAAAGGAGATAGGTTGCGGCTGTTATGCTCACGTAAATAATTGATCCACAAAATTAATATGAAGTTAAACTAATAGGCAAATTAAAATGTATTATTTTTAAATAAATCAATGTTAGCCTGGGATTGGCACTTCTAGTGTTATCACTATACTTATAGTAATACAAACACTGGGCTATTACGACGAAGGAATAACATTACTAGTTCACTATAGTTATGTTATTATAATATATAAAAATTTGAGAATGTTATGTAAAAATGGGTGCCTAATCTGGAGTTTGTTGAAAATGTTCACCATGCGGAAATGAGCACATTACTTTATCTTTGATAAAACTAAAGATTTCCCTTGGTATCGCATCTAGTCTCATTTTCACATGCGGTATCAACTCGAGAATAGGCCCCAGCTGGAGCGCCTCTCTTCTCTCCTCGCGATCGAATTCATTTCACTTCTATTATAAGATTCACGCTGAATGAATTACGCCGGTCACGACGAAATCAGAAAAAGACTCCATGGTGCAATGGAGTGCTATCTACTTCTATCTATTTTCCTTCCTTGCAAATATATAAAACCTTTTTTCCGTCGCCATTAGCCTCGCTGCAGAACAGTGCGACGTTAAGCCCCAGGCAAAAAAATACAACCTTGAAGTTCGAGGTGAATAGGTATTACCTAATTAAGTTTAGGTTATGCTTAGTTCTTATAGCAAACTAATTTTAGAATTATCTATAAGATTATCTATTGTTATTTTAACAAGTACCTATAGTATGGCAGTACCTCACAAATATTCAAACTAACTTACAAAATGAGTTTGAACATTTGGGAGGTCCCCGCCATGTAACAGGGATGTGCCAGGCATGTGCCAGGGATGTGCCAGGCATATGCCAGTTTCATCCCAGGGAGCTGCCTGGCACATCCCTGTTACATGGCGGGGACCTCCCAAATGTTCAAACTAACTTACAAAATGAGTTTGAACATTTGGGAGGTCCCCGCCATGTAACAGGGATGTGCCAGGCAGCTCCCTGGGATGAAACTGGCATATGCCTGGCACATCCCTGGCACATGCCTGGCACATCCCTGGCACATCCCTGGCACCTCCCAAATGTTCAAACTAACTTACAAAATGAGTTTGAACATTTGGGAGGTCCCCGCCATGTAACAGGTATGTGCCAGGCAGCTCCCTGGGATGAAACTGGCATATGCCTGGCACATGCCTGGCACATCCCTGGCACATCCCTGGCACCTCCCAAATGTTCAAACTAACTTACAAAATGAGTTTGAACATTTGGGAGGTCCTCGCCATGTAACAGGGACCTCCCAAATGCCACCACATTCCTCTCGATAAGGTTTGAACATTTGGGAGCTCCCTGTTACATGGCGAGGACATCCCAAATGTTCAAACTCATTTTTTAAGTAGTTTGAACATTTGGGAGGTCCCCGCCATGTAACAGGGAGCTCCCAAATGCCATATCCCAAATGGTCAAACTGGGATGTGCCAGGGAGGTGCCAGGCATGTACCTTGTTTGCTGGGATTATATTATCCGTTTCTCTGAGGTCAGAGGTAGGTATAAGAGCGGAAGGTCATATGTTTTGGATTTCTCAGTGCACACTTTTGGAATGGTAATCAAGCTCTATAAGTACCTACCATTGGACTGATGTTAACAAATACAGTTATATTGAAGTATAGGTACCCATACAGAAGGCCCATGTCACCATTACAAATATGATTGGATGAAGAATTCAGCTCAGAATTACTGGTTATTGAGATCACTTTAAGAATCATTAAAATTGACTTCCGCCCATCTGCCTCTAAGGTACCTATCAATATGCAATGTAAAAATTTAAGCATTGATGTTTAAAACATTACCAACAGTAACTTGACGTCGTTTACATGACTCAATACACACCACTCTTAGTAAATAAGAAACGAAGGAAAATTATTTCCCAAGAAAATGTATAATATAACTCCATCGACTTTGGTTTGATCATGTTCACGGCCTACGAAATTCAGAGCAAGAGAAAATAAGAAAAATAACATTTGAAGTTTCTTGCCGAGATGACGTTTTTAATGTCATGTGCTGGTTTGGACCGTATTAGTATCTTATTATGAATTTATTATAATTACAAAAGGATAAGGTGCTCGTCTTAGGTGAGTTTCGGTTATTAATTTATTCACAAAAGGCAGAAGATGTAATTTTAGACATGATGGCAATAAAACGCCTCCATCTTACTTATAGTTACCCAGTTCTGTCTGGGTGTGTGTGGGTGTGTGTGTGTGTGTGTGTGTGTGTGTGTGTGTGTGTGTGTGTGTGTGTGTGTGTGTGTGTGTGTGTGTGTGTGTGTGGGTGTGTTGACAAAGCTATCAATGTGAGCTCAGGCGGGTGAATACACAACAGGAATGTGAGGTCCATTTTCAATGTGAGCTCAGACCCCCTGAGCTCGGATTGTTTAGTATAGGGAATCAATGCTAAATGATAAATAAGGCCTTCCTACCGAGTTTCAGCTATGAGCTCACATTGATAGATTTGTCTGTTTTCGTAGTTGAGGTGTGTTCCCACCAGGGCGGCGCTCGAATAGTTTTCACACACTTCGTACACACCCATGACGCGTAGTGACCGCAGCATGTGAGCTCCTTTTTCGGACATGCATTTTGTGGAGTTCCCTTTAAATTCGAATCAGCCAATGACATGACGGCATTCAAATATTTGAAATACACACAGCGCGACCGCCTAAGCCAATACAATGTGAGGTCATAAAAAATAAAAACGTATAGTTTTGTAAACTATTTATTAATACGTTCAATTGTTAGGTACACCTATGTTACATGCATAGAAACCAGCAAATAAATTAAGATAACTACATTGGAGCAATGACTAAACAATTAAATACAATTAAATATCGTATTACTCTGTTGAAGATAATCGTATGTTTTTTTAAAAAGTACGTAATATCGTGCGTATGCTAAAATCGTGTACGTACCAAATGATTACCGGAAAATAATAATAATAACGTTAAACAATGTAACTATTACATAAAACAAATGTCACATACGTGCGAAATAGACAAGTTTCTAACTGCAGTAACTGAATATTGATATTTTTATTCGAGAAAATAAGGAACACAACTGACCTCTGGTGGATTTTGTGGTACTAGTTAAATGGCGGCTATCAAGGGCGCATTTGCATAAATATAAATACAAATATTTGATATAGTTGTTTGTTATGGCCAAGAAAGTAAATTTATAGCTAAATATCAATTTAATTTGTTTTTTGTTTTTTCACTGCTTTATGGAAACACGAAATGTAAAAACAAACAAATTAATATGTGGACCTGATAGTAGCCATCTTGCCAGAAGTGGCTCCATCACGTATCACTTATTTGTGGGAATAGAGGGGGGAAATCCACGTAAAATGTTATTGAATACAATTTCACAAATGTGTATATTTTTTGTTGGATTATATATAACTTGTAACATCTTGAAAAACATTCTATATTGTTATATTTGACAGACTTGCGTCTTGTGTCTTAAAATGTTGTAATTTAAACGTTGAATTTAAATTTAAATCGGATTGGCGTGTATTAACACACAGACGACCTCGTATTGTTATTTTAAATTCAACAATGTGTATGCGATAGCCAGAAGACTTCAGATACAACTGAGAAATCGGATTGGCGTGTATCAACACGCCAATCACGTATTGTTATAAATGTAATGACACGTATTGTTATTTTAAATTCAACAATGTGTATGCGATTGCCAGAAGACTTCAGATACAACTGAGAAATCGGATTGGCGTGTATTAACACACAGACGACCTCGTATTGTTATTTTAAATTCAACAATGTGTATGCGATAGCCAGAAGACTTCAGATACAACTGAGAAATCGGATTGGCGTGTATTAACAGTAACACACAGACGACCTCGTATTGTTTTTTTAAATTCAACAATGTGTATGCGATAGCCAGAAGACTTCAGATACAACTGAGAAATCGGATTGGCGTGTATCAACACACATACGACCTCGTATTGTTATTTTAAATTCAACAATGTGTATGCGATAGCCAGAAGACTTCAGATACAACTGAGAAATGGGATTGGCGTGTATTAACACACAGACGACCTCGTATTGTTATTTTAAATTCAACAATGTGTATGCGATAAAACTACCCAAAAGACCTTGAAGAAATTCAGAAAGTTCAATATATTGATTCAAACTCAAAATGAGGATATTGTTTAGTAATGATTATCCGTAAACGAATGACCAATGCTATGTAAATCTACTTTCATAATATTAGGAGTAAATATGGACGAGTTTGGGATTTATTTAAACAATTGCTTGATAGTTTTTTCTTGTTTTATACACATGCATTAGATTTGCTTCACTGAACTGTTGTGTATCACGGATACGCACACACCGCATTATCTGTGGTCCTAGAGCTTCGACCTTGAACTGAAGGTAGGAGTGTTTATCGCCATAAGAAGGTTTCCATTTTCTGCGTGGTTAGGGGTTTCAGTTTACTTCGAACATGAGTAAAATGTTTGATTCTCTCCACGAGTGTGTAATGAGACTTGCCAACCTTCACCGTCTTTCCGAAGTATCTTATATTGTAATATTAATTTCTCATGTCATGCGACGACACTTACTTATATTTTGGGTTAATTTTTAACTTATATCCGAATGATTAAAAAGTAAAATGAATAAAGATGCGATCACAAAGAGAGTTTTTACATGTTGCTTTTTCAATTTAAATATCACCGCTTTGCCTGCAATGTTCACATGACACGTCCCGGATATTTTTATATTGCTATGTAGGTACGTTGTCTATGAGAATTCTAAGCTGCAAATTAACTGCAATTTTAAAACAGGAAAAATCGATAGTGATCTCATTATCAACGACATTGTCAAAAGTCGATATTTTTCAAAAGCGGCAAAATTCTTGGGAATTCGTGGTTTTCAACAGGTAGGTACACATAGGAAAACTGTTGATCATGAAGACATTTGATGATTTGCGATAAGAAGAGTCTATTTGCGATGCAATTGAACGAACTTTGGGGTTTTGAAAGGTTTTTTGAAAATGTAACAGATCCGAGAACAAGACAAAGCACCGCCAGACGGAGGTAGCTCCAGATTATTTATCGAAAATCGAGTTTGAGCACATCGCTTGCAATTTTTGGAGGAAATACTTGAATATGCAAAACTTAACTAATGCTTACACGTCGATTCCGATGGACATAACGCCGACTCACTAATTCAAGATGGCGCCGAAATGGGCCTTAAAAATTCGTTTTTTTGTCCTTTTGAGAGCGAAAGTACGAGACATTTTTAAAAAAAGAGGGTAGGTCCCAGCTCGATATTGAGTGAAGAAAAATAAAAAATTTTAGAAATTCTCAGCTAGTCGATTTTTGAAATTGTAACGCCGAACTTTAAACTCAAAATTGGGCCAAAATTTTAAATACATGCCCCCGCAGACCATCGATTTACCTTCTACAGACCTATTAGGACCGCGTCTAGAACTCGACTCATTAGGCGACCCTCCCATCATTTGCCGCTCACAGGGGATGTGAGCAAGTTGGCTCAAGCGCCAACACACGAGCTCGAGGCAATGTATTAACAAGACGGACTTACGCCCCTCTGCGTCTAGAATTCGACACCTTAGCAACCCTCCCATTACGCACAGTTTTGTATACAATAATCTTTACGGTCATTATTAACAGCTTCAATTTCTCAGACAGATGCTTTTCTGTATTCAATTTATTATGAAATACCTATTAAAATACTTTCTTCATAACATACAGTGTTTAAGAATTATTTAAATAATTAATAGCAGAAGTTCTATCTTATACACACTCTAGGCTCATTTACAGTATCAATTCGAGTTCACAAATGTGTGATGATCATTATGAATTTATCAATTACAAACGAGGTCCTAGGATTTTTCTCTCCACTGTTTGAAAAAGATTCGTCAAATTCAATATATTCCCTGATGTATTATCCTATTGTGAGTGTTTTTTGTTTGAAACACTTTTCTCTAGGATGCTTGGATGGATTAACGGTAATCATCGTTCAAATAAAATTCTTTTCTCTGCGTTGACTTCACGTGCAAGATCGAGGTTGCTCTAACGTTGTTACTATGGCATTAAATCTGAACAAATTCACGAATTTTAGAATCGGTCTTTCTCTCTTATTTTTGCAAGTAGACAGTTGAATTTTAGAGTGGTTTACTCCAATTTTCCCGCTGAATTCGAATGTGAACTCAGATTTTGAAAATGTTGTCAGTAGAGTGAATAAACATCAATTAACTGAAATGGCATCTGTGTGTGATATTGATAAGGGCGGGATTCCCATGTCAAAGGTACTGAATAATGAATCGTACGGGCTGTGACATGTGATTAAAATGAAACCTAATTACAATTATAAGTGTTTTACACAAGACACTATTATTTAGTGTTTTAAATTAATATGGCATATGAATCGGTGGCTGTGTGGACAAGAAAGATCTGAGATTATACCGGACAAGCACATTATTCAATTCAACTAGATAAAGTTTCATCATGAAAACAACAAGAAATTAGCCATTTTTAATATTTTTTTGAGTATACCATACTTTGATATTTTAGGGAATATAATTGAGAAAATATATTCTGGGTGAGAGTTCTCTAAAATCGAAAATAACTTGTACCATGTTTCCATCATATTAGCTGTAATATTTTACCACTTGTCAATGATGTAGTTTTGTGTAGGATGTTTCAATATTACATTTGGCATAAGTAGTATATGATGGTAAATTAAGAATTCTTTTCTAGATTGGAAATTTGTTAATATGAAAATGTTGAGATAAAATGAAATCGTTGTAAATTTGTTCTAAAAGGAGCATACGTTCATAATAAATATACACAGATGCGTCGGAAGTATATTTTTGCAGGGGGGGGGCACTCCTGGTTGTCAGATGCCCCAAAAGTAGCTGAAAATACATTTTTTCGGGAAAACACGTTTACGTTTAAGTTCAATGTGGGGTTTTGGGGGGAAAAGCCCCCCAAAATCATGCAGGTCGGATTTGCTTTTAATTTCAGAAGTTCATATGGACCAAATTTCGATGCGCTTTGGCTTATAATTTTTCGGCGATTTGCTCCCCTTACATAGGGATTAACTGAAAATTTGAACTTTAATATCTTTACTCAATAGTTTCTTATGAAGATTATTTCGAAGTCGGACAATTTATTAAGTAGATTTGAATGAATATCTATATTATGGGGAAGGGGGGGGGGGGTAGGCACATTGATTTATCTGCCTCGTGTGTTTTCTTAGGGGGGTGGCACGTTTACCCCCCCCCCCCCCCCCCCTTCGCCGCTCCAGCGCCCATAAATATACATTATATTCATTTTAATTTTTTTATTTCGCTTCAACTAATGTGCAAAGTGGAAATAACCGCCGAACCAGGGCTCGAACCCGGGAGATCTCACTTCCCGGGCGAGAGTTCTACCAACCTGGCTACCGTTAGATGTTTTGCTTCACACTTACCTTCATATTGAAATTGAAGTTATTTTTATATTGAATATAATTTATATTTATTGAATTTTATTTTATTTGTTATGAAATAAATGAATAACATTTATTAAAATTGTTCAACAAACTATTCACCAAAGTCAAGAAGCTATAGCATCAGTGGAAAAGTCATAATAGTAATTAACTAGGGAAAATGCACCAGTCATTGGCAGATGTACCATACTAAGCGTGTAAATGTACTACTACCCAGCCGCACACCCCTTGTTACGCCCCTGAAATTCACATTCTTTGGTTCTATCTCATACACACAGTATACTTATTCATTATCAATTCGAGTTCCCAAATGTGTGACGCTCAATATGAATTCATCAATTGCAAACGAGGTCCTAGGTTTCTTCTCTCCTCGCTTTGAGGAGGATTCGTCAAAATTTATATTTTCCCCGATGTATTATCCTATTGTGAGTGTTTTTTGTTTGAGACACTTTTCTCTAGAATGCTTGGATTAACGGTAATCATCATTCAAATAAAATTATTTTCTCTGTGTTGACTTAACTTGCAAGGTCGGGGTTGCTCTAACGTTGTTACTATGGCATTAAATCTGAACAAATTCACGAATTTTAGAATTGGTCTTTCTCTCTCATTTTTGCAAGTAGACAGTTGAATTTTAGAGTGGTTACCTCCAATTTTCACGCTGAATTCGAATGTGAACTCAGATTTTAAAAATGTTGTCAGGAAAGTGAAAAAACTTCAAATAACTTAAATGGCTTCTGTGTGTTATATTGATAAGGGCGAGATTCCTATGTTAAAGGTGCGGGATAATGAACCTTACGGTCTAGCAATACGTGATTGAGTGAAGAATTGTTATATTATTTATACAATTATTTCAATGATATCGATATGAAAACAATTGATCACAACGCCATCTCCAATAGATATCGTCTATTTGCGATGTTATTGAACGCAATTGAGATATTTGAACGAATTTTTAAAACTACCACAGATCGAAGTGATCGATAGTGTGGTAGGTATACTTACGAGGAGTGTTCCGGAATATTTGCTAAAATTCGAGTGGTGCTTTCGTCATCTATTTTTGCCGTAGAAACTAGATTTACCAGAATCGGTCCTAGTTTTCGCATAGATTTCAAAGCTAAGCGATTACGTATCTGAAATTGGCGGCCGCCAAATTGCAATAACCTAAAGTTTTGTGATGTTATGTTATTTTTGTTTAAAAATTGTTAGAATTCAAAGATTACCATATTTTTGTAGTGGGATGACTAGTTTTAAAGGCATCAAAAAAATTTAAGAAATATTAAAAAGATTTATTTTATTATCATTGTTTAAAATCAGTAAAATATAAATTGACGCCTTAGCTCAGAGTATTGCATGCGGCAACAATGTCTTCACCATCGTTACAAATTGTTTCTTGGCTAGAATTGATAAATCATGATGCTCACCCACGGGGTTTCCCGTCAAAATAAAAACGTATTTGTCGGTAAAAATTATTATTTTCATACTCAAAAGTGTACACATTAATTCATAAATATAATGTTTTATTCAGTGGACATTTTCTAGGGAAAACGGTTATACTGTCAAATGGCGTAATTTCTTAATCAACTAACAATTAATGACGTTGACATGGTTACAATAAAATATTAAATCATTCGACAGGAAATGCCGTTACCCGTCAAATTGTCCACTTGATTTAAATGTCATATTTATCAATGGATATTTACACTTTTGAGTATGAAACAGTATGTTTTATCAACATTATGTTGATATTTTCTATAAATAAATTTGTTAGAATAAATAGCATTTTCTTAAATCTGAAGGTATACCACGAAACAAACTAAGTCAGGAAGAACAGCCAAGAGAATCAAGCCTGCTACCCATTACAAACAATAACATTTCCGTAATTATACAAGAACAATAACCACTTTTTGACATACTATTAAAATGCTAGTTGGACTAAAATGTTTTCTTCCTACTTAATTTTCCTCGTAACCTTGGACTGCGAAAATGTGTTTCAAGGTTGTAATTTTTCAATCATTAGTCAATTTTTTTTGCGATAATCATCTATAAAATAAATATTTTCTCAGAATTATATGGTTCTATCTTATACACACTAGGCTCACTCGTATCATCAATTCGAGTTCACAAATGTGTGATGATCAATATGAATTATGCCATTACATACGAGGTCCCAGGATTTTTCTCTCCTCTGTTTGAACAGGATTCGTCAAATTCAATCTTTTAACCGATGTATTATCCTATTGTGAGTGTTTTTTGTTTGAAACACTTTTCTCTAGAATGCTTGGATTAACGGTAATCATCGTTCAAATAAAATTCTTTTCTCTGCGTTGACTTCACGTGCAAGATCGAGGTTGCTCTAACGTTGTTACTATGGCATTAAATCTGAACAAATTCACGAATTTTAGAATCGGTCTTTCTCTCTCATTTTTGCAAGTAGACAGTTGAATTTTAGAGTGGTTACCTCCAATTTTCACGCTGAATTCGAATGTGAACTCAGATTTTAAAAATGTTGTCAGGAAAGTGAAAAAACTTCAAATAACTTAAATGGCTTCTGTGTGTTATATTGATAAGGGCGAGATTCCTATGTTAAAGGTGCGGGATAATGAACCTTACGGTCTAGCAATACGTGATTGAGTGAAGAATTGTTATATTATTTATACAATTATTTCACAGCTATCGATATGAAAACAATTGATCACAACGCCAATTCCAGTAGATATCGTCGTTTTGCGATATAATCGCAAACACTCCACCTCCAAAATATTTGCTTAAATTCGAGTGTTGCTTTCGTCATCTATTTTTGCCGTAGAAACTAGATTTACCAGAATCGGGCCTAGTTTTCGCATAGATTTCAAAGCTAATCTGAAATTGGCTACCGCCAATTTGCAATAAACTGAAGTTTTGTTTTGTTACGAAATGTATATTTGCATGAATTCAGAGATTACTACAGTTTTGTTGTGGGATGACTAGTTTTCATGGAATCTATTAAAAAAAATTAAGAAATATTAAAATGATTTATTTTATTACCATTGTTTAAAATCAGTAAAATATACACTAACGCCATAGCGCAGATCATTGCAATGGCAACAATGTCTTCACCATCGTTACAAATTGTTTCTTGGCTAGACATTATAAATCATGATGCTGTCCTATATTACCCACGGGGTTTCCCGTCAAAATAAAAACATATTTGTCGGTAAATATCATAATTTTCATACTCAAAAGTGTACACATTATTAAATTCATTAATATAATGTTAAAATCAGTGGACATTTTCTAGGGAAAACGGTTATACTGTCAAATGGCGTAATTTTTTAATCAACCATCAATGACGTTACCATGGTAACAGTAAAATATTACATCATTCAACAGGAATGGCATTTCCCGTCAAATTGTCCACTTGATTTAAATGTCATATTTATCAATGGATATTCACACTTTTGAGTACAAAAACAGTGTGTTTTACTAACATTTGTTGATATTTTGTAAGTATAATTTTGAAACGATTTAAATAATTTATTAATATTTCCTAAAACCCATGCATGATAAGTGTGAATATAATTATTATCTGCGCTGATAATAACAATTTTGTGATAAATAAGTTGAGTGATTTCCAATTATCAATTCATTATGAAATTCGAGGATTCAATAGATACTGAAAGAAAGACCTCAGAAAGACTGAACAGATTCTTAAGTCTTCTTACACACTTGTCCGGTGGTTTAAACCTCTACTCATACATTCGAAGCAAACTGAGGAAACCTG
>OW203768.1:36897409-36991104 GCA_934045905.1 Leuctra nigra
GGGGTGGGGATATGCCCTCCTGCCTCCACCAACCCAAAGTAAAATAAATAAAAAAAATAAAAAAAATAAAAAATAAAAAAAATAAAAAAAATAGGTATACATAATTCAACAAAATACACATTCTTTTACATGTCAAATAAGATATACAGCAGGTATACTGTAGCAGGTATACCGGGTGGCCCCAAAAACGCACAATGGGGTTGTTCACGCAAAACTATTGTAGATGGCGCTGCTGTTCTAATCGTCCGGGAGAGAGCCAATCAAAATGCATCTAGCGGAATGGAAGGTTTTAAAACCTTGGTGGGAGTTAATTCATAGATCTTTGATTCAGAGACTAACCAATCAGAGAGAGATACCTCCATTGCCGCTAGCGCTGCGAGTGAGAGCAAATGGCAGTGAACAACCTCATTGGCGAGACATCGCTGTGACGAAACTACTGCACAAATCGGACTTAAAATTTCAAATAATATAAACAACATACTAAGGTTTGATGTGTGAAAGTTTGAAATCTAGTGGAGCGGTCGCTCCACCCAGCCAAGTCGTACCGTACACTCACACGCACTCAACATACCGTAAATGCCTATAACTGAGGAGCAGACCAACCACTTTTACTGTAAGCAACAACATGGCATTTTCGGCCTACTGGATCATAAAATTGGAAAATCTCACATTGTTGTGAAATATCTTAATTTCGAGCTATGGCCCACCCCACTCCATATACTAAATTTGGGAACAATAGGTTATGCCATTTGCGTGCTAGAGGGCCGTGAAAACAGTGCAATTACACCCCTTTTAAAACCTATCTGATGATGATATCAGGAAACACCGCTATCACCGCCACAGCCTAAACGGCTTAGCCGATCGATCTGAAATTTTTACCACATGTGCACTTTTGGCGTCTGAGGTGCCTTTTTATAAATCAAACCGGTAGTCGCCATTTTGAAACCGGAAGTGACGTCATATCTCAAAAACGGCTTAACCGATCGGAACGAAATTTGCGCCAATCGATTCAGACGGTCCTCTTTATGAAATAACAATAGTTATATTAAAGTTTTCTAATTACAGAAACCGGAAATGACGTCATTTAAATTCACTTCCCTTTATATAAAAACCAACTATATATTCAGAAGGCTTATAATGAAATATTAGTATTTATATACATATTAATACCTACAATGTGTAAGAGCTTTCAGCCGCCATTTTGAAAACCGGAAGTGATGCCATATCTCGAAAACGGCTGGACCTATTGGAACGATGCTTTTGCAATTCTTCATGGCATATCACTTTAAGTTTTAATTTAGCTCCAAACAATATTTTTTTTAGTAACTAATTCGGAAATGGCGTATGTTTTTAAAGGAATTAGCCATTGTTGCCCTAATAAGTTTTACAAGTTGTGTAAAAAAACTAAAAAAATAAGTGATATTCTTATAAAAAACACTCCGTGTAAAAAAGCAGCCAAGTCTCTTCAACTAAAAAAAAAATATGAAATCTAAAAATTCTGCACTGAAACGTAGTGATATCAAAAAATGAGCCAAGTCAATACTTTATTTGAAAATTAAAAAATACTTGGCGCATCGTTTTTTTAGGGCATTGTAGGTATAGGTACTATAAGTATATGTATTTATATCTAGCCTATTCTTCTAAGCTATTTATATACACGATGCGCCAAGTATTTTTTAATTTTCAAATAAAGTTTTGACTTGGCTCATTTTTTGATATCACTACGTTTCAGTGCAGAATTTTTAGATTTCATAATTTTTTTTTTTTAGTTGAAGAGACTTGGCTGTTTTTTTACACGGAGTGTTTTTTATGGGGATACATAACTTCTGTAGGAAAAAAGTTACAGCTGCTAGAATTTGGTTGTCGAATAATCGATTAAACGTGCACAAATAGCGCGTGTTCAGAAAACGGCCTTTGGATGGGACGCTGTTTCTTTAAAACTACTAACGATATCAAGCTGACATTTTCAAATATTATTCAAAATATGTTTCTATCAATTGTGTAAAAATTTCAATCCATTTGGATTATTGGAACAATAATTGACAATAAATTTCACAATAACGTGAAATTATCTCCCAGAGTTTCTAAAACGTGAAATTATCTCCCAGAGTTTCTGCGTTTTAGCTGAACTTCAAGATACCGTAACATTCGTTCCATCAATCCAAATGTATTGAATTTTTCGCACAAATGATATCAAAATATTTTGAATAATATTTAATATTTTCAGCTTGATATCATTAGTATAGTTATGAAGAAACATCGTCCCGGCCAATTGACGTTTTCTGAAAGCGTGCTAACTGAAGGACAAAAACCCGCTGCATTGGCCCAAGTTCTATGGCAACTATCTCTCAGACCCACACGATGTGAAGATACTTCTAGAGGGAATTAAAATATCACTGAGATTAATAAACACCGCCGCCTTGCAGAAGTTCGGTTCTAAACTGCACACGGTTCCTCTTCCTGGATGTCGGAAGTTCGTCTTCGGCAGTGATGACTATTGGGTCTGCGCTGCGAGATATCTGACTTCAGCGATCCACCACCAGACCGGGACGTGCAAGATGGGCCCTGACGCGGACCCCGCAGTCGTGGACCCGCGGCGTAGCGGGGCTGCGGGTGGCCGACGCCTCCATCATGCCCACCCTGCCGGCGGCGCATCCGAGTGCGGCGTGCTACATGATCGGGGAGAAGGTGGCGGACATGGTTAAGGCAGTGTGGTGAGGGTGGACCCGCAGGCGAGGGTCCGCGGCGTAGCGGGGCAGCGGGTGGCCGACGCCTCCATCATGCCCACCCTGCCGGCGGCGCATCCGAGTGCGGCGTGCTACATGATCGGGGAGAAGGTGGCGGACATGGTTAAGGCAGTGTGGTGAGGAGTGATGTGGAAAATATTTATTCGTTATTGAGTTAAGAAGTTTTGATATTTACAAAATCACAAAAAAGGCGCAAAAAGTATTGTTCGAGACATAATAAAGTATAAAGCATCGGTAAAAGTGAAATTCTCATGTTAAAATTAAACGAACACGAGAGCCATGGCGTTCCATTCTCCTGTTATTTTACCATCTCGATACGCTCCGAAGAGGGGAATTTTCATGTATAAATAAACCTGACGTGCTTGATTTACATCAAGTATGGGAATGATGACGGAATTCCTCAATCAGTTCATAACAAGTGTGTGAGTGTGTAACGACGCAAGTGGATATTTTATTTCCACTGACGGGGTTGGAGGCGGACGTTGAATCCCTCGGCTCGCTTCAGGACAAATTTGACGCGTTCATTTTGAAACTTTCATTTCCCGTGGAAGAAGGCGATGTGTTTGCAATGTATTCTTCATCTCAAAGACAGCCACATGACTACGTCACAGCTGATGCTCGCATATGAAGGGATACTTCACCCAGATGGGATTGTCATGGAGCTCGCCACTTGCTCGTTTGCCCAGAACATAGTCATAGCCAGGGGCGGTCGTCACCGGCCTTCCCGAATCCCAACGCTCGTAGCCACTTGAGTTCAAGGAGCCTCCTGAAAACAAGAAACACATACCTCTCTGGAGATGGATTCACAATCTAGTTCACCCAGCCAAGTCGTACTATACACTCACAGTCACTCAACATACCGTTACTGCCTAATAAACTGAGGAGCAGAACAACCACTTTTACTGTAAGCAACAACATAGCATTTTCGGCCTACTGGATCATAAAATTGGAAAATCTCACATTGTTGTGAAATATCTTAATTTCGAGCTATGGCCCACCCCACCACATATACCAAATTTGGGAACAATAGGTTATGCTATTTGCGAGCTTGAGGGCCGTGAAATTAGTGAAATTACATCACTTTCATCTTCTTCTTTAGATGATGATGATGATGATTCAGATATCAGGAAACACCGCTGTCACCGTTACAGCCTAAACGGCTGAGCCGATCGATCTGAAATTTTTACCACATGTGCACTTTTGGCTTGTGAATTTTTGTGCCGCCATTTTTAAACCGGAAGTGACGTCATATCTAGAAAACGGCTGGACCGATCGGAACGAAATTTGCGCCAATCGATTTAGATGGTCATCATTATGAAGTATCAATAAAAAAAAAAAAATCTTATTTTCTAAACCGGAAGTGACGTCATAAATACGCAATATTTAACTTATTTCAACAAATTATACTTAAAATACATACATTTAATTAACTTACATTGTAACATAGACAATACAATTTATAAATTCAAGGATGCAGTGTTCTCGACCACCATTTATGAAACCGGAAGTGACGTCATACATCTAAAACACCTCTACCGATTGCAACTGAACCATCTCCTGCGTATTCATTCTGCTATTTTTTTGAAAAATCAATTGTGAAAAATGAATAAACAAATTAACGGTACCGGAAATGGCGGCAGGAACCACTAAATGAAACCGGCAGTGACGTCATATATTACAAACGGCATGACCGATTTTACGGAAATATAGGGATTATGAATTCAGATGGTCGTTCATGAAGTATCAACTAGATAAAACTAGATTGTTTTCTTATTACCTATACCGGAAATGACGTCATAAATATGCTAAATTACATCATTAATATACTAAATGACACTAAATTCACCAATTTATAATTTTAAATAGATATTAGTAAACGTACATAGAAATTAATTATAAGTTCAAGGCTGCAGTGTTCTCGGCCGCCATTTTTAAAACCGAAAGTGTCGTCATATATCGAAAACGGCTGTACTGATTGCAACTAAATTATGGAAATGTGTAGGACTAATAATTATGAATTCAAGACGACATTATTTTCGGCCGCCATTGTTAAAACCGGAAGTGACGTCATATATCGAAAACGGCTGTAGCAATTGCAACCAAATTTTGGAAATATGTAGGACTAATAATTATGAATTAAAGACGACATTATTTTCGGCCGCCATTGTTAAAACCGGAATTGACGTCATGTATCGAAAACGGCTGTACCGATTGCAACCAAATTTTGGAAATATGTAGGACTAATAATTATGAATTTAAGACGACATTATTTTCGGCCGCTATTTCAAAACCGGAAGTGGCGTCATATATCGAAAACGGCTGGACCGATTGGTTGAGCGAGCGAAGCGAGCGTCTCCTTTTGGCTCTTTTGGCACGGACCTCCGTTTTTTTTTTTTTTTTTTGTTTTTTTTTTTTCTGTTACTGACGATATACAGGTCAGAGTTTTTCTTCGATCGAGCTGAAATTTTGCACACAAGTACGTAACATTTCTGATTGTTGCAGACCCTAATTTTTTTGAAATCCCCTGATTGGTGCAAATTTAAAAAAAATTATCTTTCGATTGGTTGGTTTGATCAATTTGAAATTTAGCAAAGACATTGCAACCAACATTGTACCCAATCATAATAAATTTCAGCCAAATCCACCCATTGGTTCAAATTTGAAACCATTTTTCCTGTGATTTTTGAAATTTAAACTAGAACCGATTGACCGATCAACTAAAAACTTTGCATGGTCATTGGTACCAACATTTAAGGTATTTTTGCCAATTTTCAGTCAAATCTGTAGTTATTTTCAAAAGGTTTTGTAATTTTAGTGACATTTTGCGTGTTGGCTGTCAAATTCACGGCGACTTCGAATCTTCAGTTCAAGGCAAGGTAGTTAGAGCAGAAAGTTTCAAACGAAATGAAACTAATAATGACCGTTCAACAGATTGATCTGATTTATGTCAAACATGATTGAGCGAGCGAAGCGAGCGTCTCCTTTTGGCTCTTTTGGCACGGACATCTGTTTTTTTTGTGTGTCTTTTCTGTTACCTGAGGGTATACAGGTCAGAGTTTTTCTTCGATCGAGCTGAAATTTTGCACACATGTGGAGACAACCTTTTCTGTTTGCAGACCCTAATTTTTTTGAAATCCATTGATTGGTTAAAATTTAAATAAACATCTCCTGATGGTAGGTTGAAAAATTACTATGGTCTTCGATAAATCTGATCAAACTCATATTTTGGCTATACAGGTCAGAGTTTTTCTTTGACCGAGCTGAAATGTTGTACACATGTAAAACCAACCTTCTCTGTTTGCATATTTTTTTTTGAAATCCATTCATTGGTTTAAATTTAAATAAATATCTCCTGATAGGCTGAAAAATGAAAACGGTCTTCGATAATTCTGATCAAACTCATATTTTGCATGATAATTAAGACCAATATTGTCTCTTATTTTACAAAATTTCATCCCAATCAGTTAAGAACGTATGAAGTTATTTACATTTTTAATATCTGTCAGTAATGAAGTATCGAAATGAATGTTTTCCAGTGCCAATTGAAAATTGATTCTGATTTGCTTTATGAACCAGGTGCTTAGATTGTATTTTAAAGTTTCGATGAAAATCATACACTTTTAAGTTGATATCATAATCAATTCAATATGGATTATATGTTTTCTGTGCGTTGTGTACGCATTTCCGGTTCGAGAATTTGCACGTACCCGTGCTCGCTCATCAACGCGTTACACTGAGCGTTTTCCTAGTACGAAACCTAAGCTATTCTTCTTGGATAATCATTTTAATCTTTTACCAAACGCAACTTTTCTTAGTACCTATCCAAATCGGTTGAGGCGTATTTTTTTTAAAGAAATTAGTCCTTGCTCGGACATGTGCTACAAGCTGTATGAATAAACTAACGAAAGAAGTGATATCCCAGAAAAAAAACACTCCGTGTAAAAAAGGCATCCAAGTCTCTTTACTTTAAAAAAATTCAACACCGAAAAGTAGTGATATCAAAAAAGGAGCTAGTGGGGTTACCAGTGTAACGTTTTGTACGTTTTAAAGGATTTTTGTGAAGGAGGTTGCCACCCAATGCCATTTGATAAAGCATGATTTTAGATGTATGAAAAGTCGAGGTGGCAACCTGGCAACCCTTTAAGGGAGCGGGGGCGGAGTTGTCTGAGGGCCACTTTCCAAAAATTCAACGGTTTCTTATAAAATTCTGAAAAAAATTGGGTATACTAAAATTGGATTGAGGAATTTAAAAAAAAAATAGTTGAAAAATTGTGAAAAGCCGCCATCTTGGAAAAAAATGCGCTTTATTAATACTTTTGTACATACTGAACAACTTAAGCCAAATATAAAAATTTATTTCATACAAATTTGATAGCCACAACAATGCTTGTTCGAATATTTTTTTGAAATTAAAAATCGGTGCAACAATACTCTGTATAGACGAGTTTTTGTAAAAGAAGAACCAGTACCTAGTCATTTGATAGTCCAGAGTCTAAACACTTTGACCCATCACTAATTGCAACAGAAGGTTTTTTGATGTCAATCGATGTATAAAAGTGCCATCTATAACATATCAAAAGTTCTCCAAAATTTGATTGTGGTGGGTGGGCCAAAATGCAAAATTTATTAAAAAGTAATAGTTGTAATTATTGAATAATCAAATTATATCAACCTAGGCGAGTAGCATATCGAATTAAATCTTATGTTTAGTACAATTAATAAAAATATATATCACCATTATAAAATAGATACAGAGGTCACAAGGGGTCAAAATCTCATTTTTGAAGTGTTCCAGGACAAGTGCGATATCTCCATCCCTAATAGAGATAATGCATACTTCTTTATTTTCATCTATCCAAATGAATATGTTTATAACTCATAAAAAGAGCTCCGAATTTTAATAAGGGTAGTTGGGCCAAATTTCTAAATTTGGCAAAAACTCATTGTTGTCATTATATATTATTATTAAATTAATATCAACCTAGTCGAATAGTATATCAAATGAAAGCATATGGTAAGTGCAACGTATTAAAACAAGTATGACCATTAAAAAGGTCATACTAAGGTCATGAGAGAACGAGGTCAAAATGCCAAATTTTAAGTATCCAAGGAAGTTTGCCATTATGTCATCATTATTGAAAGTAAAATTATACATTTTGATACCAATCGAACCGTATAGATGTAGTTTGTAGCATTTGAATTATTAATTTTTAATTATTTGACCGTGAGAGAACCAATTAGGTTTTTAATTTAATTTATAAGAGTGATATTATATGAAGGAAAATCGAATATAAAGCTTTAATTGACAGATAATCGCACTGCGAGGATACCAATATGTACATTAGTTATATAGAAAATAATACAATAAATCAAATACCACTATGCTCACTGTAAAAAAACTTATACGTATTCAAACGATTATCCTTCATTTGATAATACGTTTGATTTTACCATCAAAAAAATTTCAAATTTTGAAATTTAATTAAAAACTAAGTGACTCACCCACAGTAAAATTATTTTTGTGACTTTTTATATGCCATAAACTACATCTCTTACGGTTATATTGGTATCAAAATGTATAATTTTACTTTCATTAATGATGACATAATGGCAAACTTCCTTGGACACTTAAAATTTGGCATTTTGACCTCGTTTTGGCCCCTGACCTTAGTATGACCTTTTTAATGGTCATACTTGTTTTAATACGTTGCACTTACCATATGCTTTCATTTGATGCTATTCGACTAGATTGATATTAATTTGATAATAATTTATAATGGCAACAATGAGTTTTTGCCAAATTTAGAAATTTGGCTCAACTACCCTTATTAAAATTCGGAGCTCTTTTTATGAGTTATAAACATATTCATTTCGGATAGATGAATATAAAGAAGTATGCATTATCTCTATTAGGGATGGAGATATCGCACTTGTCCTGGAACACTTCAAAAATGAGATTTTGACCCCTTGTGACCTCTGTATCTATTTTATGATGGTGATATATATTTTATTAATTGTACTAAACATAAGATTTAATTTGATATGCTACTCGCCTAGGTAGATATAATTTGATTATTCAATAATTACAACAATTACTTTTTAATAAATTTTGCATTTTGGCCCACCCACCACAATCAAATTTTGGAGAACTTTTAATATGTTATAGATGGCACTTTTATACATCGATTGACATCAAAAAACCTTCTGTTGCAATTAGTGATGGGTCAAAGTGTTTAGACTCTGGACTTTCAATTGACTAGGTACTGATTCTTCTTTTACAAAAACTCGTCTATACAGAGTATTGTTGCACCGATTTTCAATTTCAAAAAAATATTCGAACAAACATTGTTGTGGCTATCAAATTTGTATGAAACAAATTTTTATATTTGGCTTAAGTTGTTCAGTATGTACAAAAGTATTATTACAGCGCATTTTTTTCCAAGATGGCGGCTTTTCACATTTTTTCAACTATTTTTTTTAAATTCCTCAATCCAATTTTAGTATACCCAATTTTTTTCAGATTTTTTTATGAAACCGTTGAATATTTGGAAAGTGGCCCTCAGACCACTCCGCCCCCGCTCCCTTAAAGGGTTGCCAGGTTGCCACCTCGACTTTTCATACATCTAAAATCATGCTTTATCAAAAGGCATTGGGTGGCAGCCTCCTTCACAAAAATCCTTAAAAACATATAAAACGTTACACTGGTAACCCCACTAGCCAAGTCAATGACATTTCCAAATATTTAATCGTATTTTTGAAATAAAAGAATACACACCGAGAAATACTTTACAAAAGGACTTGGCCCATCGTTTTTTTAAGACATTTTTCTTTTCATAAGCATAAGCCATGTAAATACAACAGTCATTAAGAATTTTTAGAATAATAGGGAAACATCTTTCAATTACATATTATACATTCCTAATGTAAAATATTTTCTATTTGAATATATTATACGCGATTAAACTTGTTGTCTATGTTTTCTATAAATACACAATAGTTATCTTCGTAATATTGTTTCGTGGTGGTCAACATAATTAAGTCTCATGCGTATTACCTTCTCATCATGAAATACATTTCAATTAATCCACATTTTATAACAATACATTTCACAAAGTACACAGTCTTTAAAAGTATATAATAGTGTTCCATAGTTAGTAATTATTTGACAACGTTTCATGATTTCCTCAGTCAAGATCAAATTATGAAAAGATACCAGTCTAATATCACCATATTAACAGTACTGCAAGAACATGTATGAACCCACTTCTAATTGTTATTTAATTCTTCCATCCTTATATTACTTATCTATTACAGCATGAAATCTTTCTTCTATCGCCATTGACAAAACTATAAAATAGCCATTACTAAAAGTAGCTTGATTCAAAGATTCTGGCTCTAATAGAAAGAGGAATATGAACCTACTTGTAAATTTCTTTCCACTTTTAGGATAGAATTATGTCTTTAAAAAAACGATGCGCCAAGTCCTTTTGTAAAGTATTTCTCGGTGTTTATTCTTTTATTTCAAAAATACGATTAAATATTTGGAAATGTCATTGACTTGGCTCCTTTTTTGATATCACTACTTTTCAGTGTTGAATTTTTTGAAAGTAAAGAGACTTGGCTGCCTTTTTTACACGGAGTGTTTTTTTCTGGGATTAGTATTCTGTGTAACGCGATGATATGCGAGCCTTCGTACAGCATGCGATTTGTTTCCGTCGCCATTAGTCTCGCTGCAGAACAGTGCGACGTTACGCGCATGCGATTTGTTTCCGTCGCCATTAGTCTCGCTGCAGAACAGTGCGACGTTACGCGCATGCGATTTGTTTCCGTCGCCATTAGTCTCGCTGCAGAACAGTGCGACGTTACGCGCATGCGATTTGTTTCCGTCGCCATTAGTCTCGCTGCAGAACAGTGCGACGTTACGCCCCAGGCAAAAAAAATATGCATGCGATTTGATATTTGTTTGCAAGTCTCTGCTCTACAGACCTTGTACCTGAAGTTTAAAGATAGCACTGATATATTGAAATTATTGGCATAAGCTTGCAATTCAAGATTGAAGTAGTACCACCGATAGTCCACGTAGTTCAAGTGAGTGACTCAACAAATTAAACTACAAATAAATGAAATAAATATTTTACCACTATATTTTGCATTTTTTATGATTATTATAAGATTACTTTGTAGAAATACAATATTTTATAAAGAATTTATAATTATTTTAATTAATTTTATGCAGTACGAATTAAGCACTTGATTTGATTTTAAGCAGTTTCTAGTATAAACTGGCTAAATTAGAGTATTATTCTTGATTATCTCTAAAAGATATATAAAAAAAATTAAAAATTAAAAAAATATATTGGCTAAAATATTGTAAAAAAATCGGCCTTTAAAATGAAATCAATATTTTTACTTTGTAGATATTACGATTTCTACAATCTGGTATCATGTTATCTTATGGGAAGTTTCAAGATTTCCTTTTAAGATATCTCTTAAATTAATCCCGTGACACATGTTTTGTGTATTGCTTGAGGCATATTTGAGGAAAATTTGAAGCAAATTTTTATTTTACACGGACTAAATGGTGAAAGTACTTTAAAGAAAAAATGCCAAACGGTCGACCGATGTTTAAACGTCACACGAGATGGTTTTAAATTTTAACCAATAAAAGGATTTGGCTGAAACTTTGTAATATTGGGGATAATGTTGGTTGCAATGACTTTGCAAAATTTCAAATTGATCGGCCAACCAATCGAATGATATTTTTAAAAAAGTATGGAACCAACCCATGATCCTTTTTAAAAATGATCTCAGAGACCGCATAGATTACGTTAGTATGTGTGTAATATTTCAGATTGATTGGTTATGCGGTTTGACCTGGGCAGTGCAGGCAAAAAAATAAAAAAAATCGAAATAACAGAACAAACACACAGAGAAAGTGCCATAAGTCTGAGTACTGTGGTGACGCTCGCTTAATTAATCATCATCTCACAGCCATAATCATGCGTTGTCATTAGCATTAATTTGAGTTGCAGACAGTGTATCGCCGTTAAGCAACAATAAAATATATCATTGACTAAACAAAACAATAGGAAATGAGAACTGATTGTATATGCACTTAACTTTTTTTTTGAAGTCCTCATTCATGGTTTTATAGGGTGTACCAAAATCATGACTCAAGCAAACTAAAATTGAGGGACTGCAGGCACAGGAACCGGTCAAATTAAGAGACTGGTTTGTGATAGTTGAGGTCAAAGTTGGTCCACTTTACATACATCTCTGAATGCACGCAACTAATAAATGAACTGCTCTGCCATATTGATGCTCAATGCTGTGCAAACAACCGGGATGCGTCTTTCCATACCCTAATCGAGCCCAACTCATTGATTAGAAAATTTGCATTTTACGCGCATTTAAGACGGCTCTTCAAAGTGCTATTTTAGCCTATAAATGGGTAGTGTTACCAATTTAAATTTTACTAGCGTAAAAATTGAGATAATTTCGTTCTCTTTGCGGCAGAATAATATTGAAATAATGGCCCATGTTTCAGTGTTGCTATTTTGTCTTAATGGTGTTCACAACTTTATCCCCAAGTCCCCAAAACAACCCCTAAATTTAAGAAAAAAACAATGATGTTCAGTAATATATTGTGACTTTCACAGAGCGAATAAAAATATTTCAAAAACATACCAACAAAGCTCATTCTTTTGGGTATCTACATACAAAAAATCAGATCAATTGGATGCATAATGACGAAGAAAACTTCTTACTAAGATTCGAATATTTTGGAGTGGAAATCTTACTTCCAGCACCTATAGTGGAAGGGGAGATTTTGGTTCGCATACAATCTCGAGCGCCTGTCACATTAAATCATTCTGCGTGTACGTGACATTTTCTGAATGAGCGTTGTTTATCACTTTGCAACTCGGCTCTCTGCTAAATTCCAAGTATCATTGGTAATTGAGCGAGCGAAGCGAGCGTCTCCTTTTGGCTCCTTTGGCACGGACCTCTGTTTTTTTTTTGTTTTTGTTTTTGTTTTTGTTTTTGGCTGCTAATAGCCGATACACAGGTCGCACCGTTTCACCGATCGATCTGAAATTTTGCACACATGTAAAACCAACCTTCTCTGTTTGCAGACCCTAATTTTTTTGAAATCCATTCATTGGTTGAAATTTAAATAAACATCTCCTGATAGGCCGAAAAATGAAAATGGACTTCGACAAATGTGATCGACCTTATATTTTGCATGGTCATTAACACCAACATTGTCTCTTATTTTACAAATTTTCAGCCAAATCCTCCCATTGGTTAAAATTTAAAAAAATATTTCATGTACTTTTTGAAATTTAAACCAGAACCGTTTGACCGATCATTTTAAAATTTTGCATGGTCATCGGGTCCAACATTATCGGTATTTTTGACAATTTTCAGACTAAACTGTGTTTAAATTCAAAAGTTATCGACAGTTTAAGGATATTTTGCGTGTTGGCTATCATATTTCTCGAATTTCATATTTCACGGAATCTTTGAATCTTCACTTCAAAGTTGTTAGAGCAGAAACTTTCAAACGTATTATGAAACTGATATGACCGTTTAACATTTTTTTGAACGAGATCCTGTGATTTTTGGAAATTAACAAGGAATCGTTCAATCATAAAGGTTCAATCGATCAACTTAAAACTTTGCGTGGTTATTGGGACCAATATTTTAGGAATTGTTGGAGATTTTCATACAAATCTGTGACGAAATTCAAGAATTATTGGCTTTTAAGGACATTTTCGATAAACATAATTTCGGTTCGAGGTGTTGCGCGTTATCCGTGCTCGCTCATCAACGCGTTACTCAGAGCGTTTTCCTAGTATGATCTCATCATGGACTTTTACTCTCTTGATTGCAGTGTTGAAACCACAAAGTTTGTACGCATTTTCAATTAAAACTAAAAAATGTAATTACTGTAGTTGTATTATACCCAGGCGCGTAGGAAGGGGGGGGGGGGAGTGGGGGTCAATGACCCCCCCCCCCCCACTTTTCATCTTGACACCCCCAGATATAACCCCCAGATACACACAAATTTTGATAAAGAGATCCAAAAATGCACAAATTTGCTCCATTATGAGGTTGAATTCTCAAAATTTTCCCAAGTTTTGCAAAGCTAATTGAACAGAGGTATTATCCAATTAGACAATAACTCATTTGTCCAACATGATCATCCTCATGAATACAATTTAATAATTACACGTTAAACTATGATACCGAATAAGCACCGTTTTCAAAGCAATTCTCGAGCAATTCCAAAATCTATTCTTAATCGATTATCTTTAGGGATTTTATCGAATAACAAAATTTACAGATTATAATGCATTTTGTCAAAGTTTCCCAAGAATATTGCATATCACAAATTTTAAATTTCTTTGAAAACGATGCCAAAATAGCTTCAAATTTGATTCTTTTGCATCAAAAACTCAAAAAATTCCCTGCGGGGCCAATGGGGATTCTATAAAAACAAATAGTTACAGTTATATTACATTTGTATAAAGTTTCCACAGAATATTGCATTTCATACATTTTAAATTTCTTTGAAAAGTATGCTAAAATAGCTTTAAGCTCGATTATTTTGTATCAATAACCCAAAAAATTCCCTGCGGGGCCAATAATGGGTATTAAAAACAAATAGCTACAAATTATATTACATTTCTTAAAGTTTCCACAGAATATTGCATTTCACACATTGTAAATTTCTTTGAAAAATATACAAAAATAGCTTCAAATTCGATTCTTTTGTATCAAAAATCCAAAAAAGGCCCTGCGGGGCAATTTGGGTTGCGGGCTTCCCAGACCCCATTGTAACGACGACTACTTTTCCTCACATTCATTGATCCCCATAATTTTGACCCCCCCACACAAAATGACGTTCCTACGCGCCTGATTATACCTGATACGTTGATTTGATTTCTTAACTCCTTATGTTGTAGAGAAAACGGTTGAAAACGATCATTTCAGACGTTTTCCTAGGGGGTGGGAGATTTGCAAATCAAAAAAGAGAGAGGGCACAACTAAATAAGGATTCACATTTTTTTATAACCGGAATTGAATTTGATGTTATTGTTGTGAATTTACCTGCCGGAGGCAGGGCGGCTAGTGTAGGGCTACATAGGTGTCCTCTTGAGCCTTGTACAAGTGTGATTATGACAGTGAAAAATGACAATTAATACAGAAGGCAATTAATAGGTGTATGGATGAGATAGAGCACAAAGTATCCAAGTATCATTATCCAGTATCATTATCCAAGTACCATTACCTGGTAATATGATCTCATCATGGACTTTTAGCCTCCGCAATGAAACAAAAAGTACGTGTTTTTTTAATTATAACTACTTTACTGTAATTAAACCTGATAATATGATATAATTATAACACCGTTTTACATTTATTATATCAATTGCAAAAGAATTATTAATTAAACTACAAATTAAACTAGTTAATTATGGTCATGACAATATGATAAAGAAAATTAACATGTTGTTCGTCTTTGTGGAAATATTTTTGGAAAAATTGCCTATAAATGGCATTGTTATATTAAATTGTATTAAATTAATAAATCTAGTGGAGCGGTCGCTCCACCCAGCCAAGTCGTACTGTACACTCACACTCACTCAACATACCGTAAATGCCTAATAAACTGAGGAGCAGACCAAACACTTTTACTGTAAGCAACAACATGGCATTTTCGGCCTACTGGATCTCAAAATTGGGAAATCTCACATTGTTGCGAAATAACTTAATTTCGAGCTATGGCCCACCTGACAACATATACCAAATTTGGGAACAATACGTTATGCCGTTTGGGTGCTAGAGGGCCGTGAAAACAGTGAAATTACACCCCTTTTAAAAGCTATCTGATGATGATGATTTAGATTCAGATTCAGATATCAGGAAACGTTGCTATCACCGCCACAGCCTAAACGGCTGAACCGATCGATATGAAAATTTTACCACATGTGCACTTTTGGCGTCTGATGATACCTTTGTTCTTATAAATTTTTTGTGCCGCCATTTTTAAACCGAAAGTGACGTCATATATCAAAAACGGCTGGACCGATTGGAACGAAATTAGCGCCATTCGATTTAGAAGGTCATCTTTAAGGAATACCAAAAGTGAAAGAAGAAATGTTCTATAACCTAAACCGGAAATGACGTCATAAAAATGACAAATCTGACTAAAATCATCTCTTATATCAATAACTACATATTCAGAAGGCTTATAATGTTACATAACATTTATAGATACAAATTTTAGGTGGCAGTGATGTCAACCGCCATTTTGAAAACCGGAAGTGATGCCGTAACTCGAGAACGGCTGGACCGATTGGAACGAAACTTTTGCTATACTTTGTAACATATTATTTATAGCATTAACACAGTAACAAGCACAACTTTTCTTAGCAACCAAATAACAAAATCTTATTTTTTAAAAGAATTATAATATTTGGTGCCACAATATGTTACAAGTTGTAATAATAAACTGAAAAAAGGAGTGATATCCCCATAAAAAACACTCCGTGTAAAAATACCAGCCAAGTCTCTTCAATTAAAAAAAAATAGAAGAAATCTAAAAATTCAGCACTGAAAAGTAGTGATATCAAAAAATTGGCCAAGTCAAAACTTTTCAAAAAATACTTGGCGCATCGTTTTTTTTAGGACATGTGTAGATGAGTACATTTCATTTCCTGCCTACTTCTATACTATTTATATGCACGATGCGCCAAGTATTTTTTGAAAAGTTTTGACTTGGCCAATTTTTTGATATCACTACTTTTCAGTGCTGAATTTTTAGATTTCTTCTATTTTTCTTTAATTGAAGAGACTTGGCTGGTATTTTTACACGGAGTGTTTTTTATGGGTATATATTACTCCATGTAAAAATACCAGCGAAACCTCCCAACTAAAAAATAAAATAAAACTTAAGATTCAGCTCTGAAAATTAGTGATATCAAAATATTAGCAAAGGCAATACTTTAAAAAAAATCATCAAATAGGACTTGACGCATTAGAAGTATAGGTCAGGAATAAAATATATACGAACCTGTGTATGTACAACTAGAATGTACTTAAAAACGACGCCAAATATTTTTTTTTTAACTAGAAAGGCATGTCAAGTTATTATTAGCTTTGTTGAAACACTGCGTTTACAGTAAAAAGGAGATAACAAATAGTTAGTATAATTTAGTACTTCCATTCGAGGAGGTGTACAGGGTTGCTGAAAGCTGTGGCTAAAAGTGTAAGAATCGTAGGAATGCACGGTGCTTTGTTTAGAAGGGTGGGGATGTGACGGTAAAGCAGAAGTAACTTGGAATACAATTGAATACGACGACACTCACTGAGATTTGCTGCTAGTTTGTTTTGTGCCAAAAGCAGGTGTCCGGGAGCATCGAAATTAAGATATTTCGCAACAATGTGAGATTTTCCATTTTTAAGATCCAGTAGGCCGAAAATGCCACTTTGATGCTTACAGTAAAAGTGGGTTGCTCCAGCCTTTTTAAATGAGAGTGTGCGCGCGCCGTACGACTTGGCTGGCGTGGTGCGACCGCTCCACTAGATTTATTATAATTGCATACAATATTTCGTCCTGTTTCACAGAACTTCTTCAGGTTGACATTTGTTTGAAACCTGAAGAAGTTCTGCCAAATAGGACGAAATATTGTATCCAATATTATCAATAAATCGATGTTCAAGTTCTTCTCGCTTGAGGTTATTTTAAATAAAAATGAATCAATGAATCAATTGATTTTCTGAATTAATTAACCTTGTTGAAAGAGGTTTCCCAAGGTCTGGAATTACGCAGTAAATTTCACACCAAGTTTAATTGGCATGCAATACGAAGGCTCGCTCATCAACGCGTTACAAAGAGCGTTTTCCTCTGGTAGAGCAGTTATACTGCCCATCTCTGAACGATGGCTGTAAAAAACATATTGATAATCTACACTGAGTCTATTGCTACCGCGAAAAAAATACTTGCAAATTAATTCCTATGGATGTGCTGTGTGTTGCCCCCCCCCCACAATGCCAAGGCCCTGGCATTTCGCTAGTCGAGGCACCCGATAGGTACGCCACTGGAATGGAATAAAGGTTTACACATCGTCACAACGAGCTCTCAGACCACGCGGTGACAATGTCACACACAATGTTTCATTACACAGCGTGCGCAGCTCTCTTGTACAGACTCACTTGTCTGATCAAGTAATGAGATACTAGGTGATCTTAGAATATTGAGAGCGATACATGTACCTTAATAAATTGACGTAAAGTGCAACTTTGAACTCGGATATTTTTTATCACCGCTGAATGAAATGTGGACATATAAACTGAACTAATTCAATTTCAAAGTTATTATCTACATTTTATCAGGAAAGATTGTATCTTATTTCCGTATTTTCTTTAATAAACATTGTGGGAGTCCGAGGCGGAGTAGGTCAAGTAATGAGATAGGTGATCTTAGAATTGAGAGTGATACATGCCTGGAGGCCAATTCTTGAGTTTTCATGTTTTGAAACCATGTGTGGTTTCATTGTTTAAAACGTAAAAAAGTTGACAACTATTGCTAAGTCTTCAACTTTTTTACGTTTTAAACAATGAAACCACACATGGTTTCAAAACATGAAAACTCAAGAATTGGCCTCCTGGTGGCCAGTAACGGGCCTGACCGCCACTGAGGCCAAGCAACGAAGGCTAAAAACAGGCCGAACCCGGGACAAATTGCAAGATTTGACTTTTTCATCAGACCTTATTCAGAAAAATTCGCTGATTACAACAAAAAAAACGTTTTACGCAGAGATGTGAAGGGAAATTGCCCAAAATTACGTTTAAAGTTCAAATTTTGAGAACATAAACACAATTTTAAAGAATCACAGAACACATTTTGATATTTGTTTTCAATAAAAAGTATGTATTATATTAGGATACAATACTCGAAAAAAAATTGGGTGATAATATTAATTATTTTTGGATGTATTCAATTATTTAATAAAATGACGTCATTTAAATAATAAGTCGTAGTGACGTAACTAAAAGAGCTAGAATAAATGTTTTTACGGGAAAATGTTGGTAATAAAGCCTAATATTTTTGGTATGAATATGATCAAAAGTTCACCACGCATCTACTAATTGTTGTCAAACAAAATTTTAATCAAATTATATGAAAAATTAAATATCAATATAACGCAATTATTGGCATAACGGCGTAACTGTTTGATCAGAAAATGTTGTAACTTATAGAATTTTGGCGCCTGATAAAACCTAGCCCAAAGAAAGATTTAGGACGCCATTTTGAAACCGGAAGTGGCATCATCTTAAAAACGGCTGAACCGATAATAACGGAACTGGTGGCAACGACTCCAACGGTCATATGACAGATATTATCAATAGTAAAACCAGAAATTACCAATAACAATTACCGGAAATGACGTCACATATTGAAATATTCAAAATTCTTCTAAAACCCCCTATTTAACAATAAGTAGGTACATTAAATAAATACATAAATGCATATCTTTATGAATTTAATTGTAAAAGTCGCTATTTATAATGATAAAATAATAAGTTTTAAAAATATTGGTACCTAGTTATAATGCTGTACCGACATAAAATTATGCCGCCATAAGGCTTAAAAAAAATTCTGAATCCAGACACAGAGTGGTATCCACTTAATTAATTGGTATTTGATTTCATTCCAATACGTTTCCGGGCTATGGAGTCACTTCCGGTTCTCAAAATGGCGACTGAAAACAATGCCACATAGATTTTTTTAAATAAATTCATATATTACATTATAACAAGCCAGAATAATGTATTTATTGTTGAACAGGGGGTTTAAGAAGAATTTTGAATATTTGTGACGTCATTTCCGGTATTTGTTATTAGTAATTTCTGGTTTTTCTATTGATCTGTTCTGTCATATGACCGTTGGAGTCGATTGCCACCAGTTCCGTTATAATCGGTTCAGCCGTTTTCAAGATGATGTAACTTCCGGTTTCAAAATGGCGTCCCAAATCTCTCTTTGGGCTAGGTTTTATCAGGCGCCAAAATTCTATAATTTACAACATTTTCTGATCAAACAGTTACGCCGTTATGCCAATAATTGCGTTATATTGATGTTTAATTTTTCATATAATTTGATTAAAATTTTGTTTGACAACAATAATTAGTAGATGCGTGGTGAACTTTTGATCAAATTCATACCAAAAATATTAGGCTTTATTACCAACATTTTTCCGTAAAAACATTTATTCTAGCTCATTTAGTTACGTCACTACGACTAATTATTTAAATGACGTCATTTTATTAAATAATTGAATACATCCAAAATAATTAATATTATCACCCATTTTTTTTCGAGTATTGAATCCTAATATAATACATACTTTTTATTGAAAACAAATATCAAAATGTGTTCTGTGATCCTTAAAAAAATTATTTTATGTTCTCAAAATTTGAACTTTACACGTAATTTTGGGCAATTTCCCTTCACATCTCTGCGTAAAACTTTTTTTTGTTGTAATCAGCGTATTTTTCTGAATAAGGTCTGATGAAAAAGACAAATCTTGCAATTTGTCCCGGGTTAAATGCTTCGTTGCTTGGCCATGATAGGAGTTGAAAACATGATCTCTGATTTAACAAACTTCCCAATGTTTTGTAGTTGGTACTTTTTAATATATTTTGACATGTTTGAATTAACATTTTCTTTGTCTAGAGATGAGTATATTGATATAAGATTATTATATCTTGAAGTTCATTTTCAATTAAATTTTAATTGACTTACAACTGGATGAACCGTCGCACAGTTATAATCGTATAGTTGTGTCAATACGTCTATTTGACTAAGGATACATGTGTTTTTCAATTGATAATTATTGAATAACGATTATAGTTTAGGTACCACTCTCTTCGTCGTCATTCCACATCATTTCATTTCATTCGTTTGTTGGATAATTTTAACATTATGGATGTGAAGGTAATGAAAATCTGCCCTATATAGTATGATTTTAATTATTACTCAAGTACAAAATGTATTTATACTTATTTCTTGTCGTCTGTTCGATAATATGGTAGTCGATGTTCATATGGTCATAATTATCAGCCGTTTTACAATATTATGAATGTTCCTTGAATAAAACCATTTTCAGTTGTATTTTTAATGTGCTAATGTTTAATGTTTTCTTGCATAATAAATTTATTTATTTGGTGTAATAAATCATGATGCAATTTGTAAATATATTTACCTATACTTATTTATTTCAGAGATCAATTTTACTTTTAGTATAATTCCCTAGAAGTAAATTTCCAATATAATTTTAACAAGTTGAAATTACATTAGGTAAGAATGGTTTGTAGTTAGAAAATATCTATGTTTTAATGAATGAATGAATCCCCATAAAAAACACTTCGTGTAAAAATACCAGCCAAGTCTCTTCAACTAAAAAAAATATATGAAATCTAAAAATTCTGCACTGAAAAGTATTGATATCAAAAAATTTGCCAAGTCAAAACTTTATTTGAAAATCAAAAAATACTTGGCGCATCGTGTATATAAATAGCTTAGAAGTATAGGCCAGATATAAAATATACATCAAATATACATATACATATAGTATACCTATAATTCTCAAAAAAATCGATGCGCCAAGTATTTTTTGATTTTCAAATAAAGTTTTGACTTGGCAAATTTTTTGATATCAATACTTTTCAGTGCAGAATTTTTAGATTTCATATATTTTTTTTTAGTTGAAGAGACTTGGCTGGTATTTTTACACGAAGTGTTTTTTATGGGGATATCACTCCTTTTTTTAGTTTATTCTTACAACTTGTGACACATATGAAATGAACAATTACTAAATTCTTTAAAAAAAATCGCCATTTACGATTTGGTTACTACTAATGAAAATCTGTTATATATTCATATAAAGTCTTTCGTGAAGAATAGCAAAGGTTTCATTCCAATCGGTCAACCCAGTTCCGAGATATGGCAAACACATCGGTTTTCAAAATGGCTGCTAAACTTACTGCACTGCCACATAGAATTCATATCTACAATTAATGTGTATCATTTTAGGCTTTCTGAATATGTATTCATTGTATAGAATGGGGAATACAATAATTTTTAAATTTGAATTACTTCATTTCCGGGCTCATAAATAAGAACATTCTAGTTTGACTGTTCCTATTGCATTAAGATGGCCTTCCGAATCATTTGGCGCTAGTTTCGTACTGATCGGTCTACCAGTTTTCGAGATACGACGTTACTTCCGGTTTCAAAATGGCGGCTGAAATCTCTGACCCCTTGAATTTTAATTTACACATGATAACATCTTATTATAAGCTGTCTCAAATAGTATTTATTGTATCAAAATGTAAATTTGTGAGATTTTTCAAATGTGTGACGTCATTTCCGGTTTTGCTATAAGAAACTGCAAATATTATTGTTGATAATACATAAAGTTGACCGTCTTAATTGTTTGGCGCTGGTTTCGTTCAAATCTATTTAGCCGTTATTAAGATATGATGTCACTACCGGTTTCAAAATGGCGGATTCCGGTTGGTTTTATAACAACTCAAATGAGATATCAAAAGTACATACGTTACATAAATATCAAAATAATCGGATCAATCTTTGTTGCCGAAATGCCAATCGATGTATTTCAAATTTCATGACGTCATTTCCGGTTTCGTTAACATAATTTTCAGTCTTTTGCTACTGATAAATCATATAGATGACCGTCTGAATCGTTTGGCGCAAATTTCGTTCCAATCAGTTTAGCCGTTGTTGAGATATGACGTCACTTCCGGTTTCAAAATGGCGGCACAAAAAATTCATGGGGTGAAGGTTAAATCAGACGCCAAAAGTGCACACGTGGTAAAAATGTGAGATCAATCGGTTCAGCCGTTTATGCTGTGGCCTTGTTACCGGATTTGAATTCCAGGAGACTACTACTACTACTACTGAGATTATTATTATTATGAAAACCGCCCTAAAACACTGTTTTCACTGCCCTATAGCTCGCAAAGGGCGTAACCTATTGTTCCCAAATTTGGTATATGTAGTAGGGTGGGCCATAGCTCGAAATTAAGATATTTCGCAACAATGTGAGATTTCCCAATTTTAAGATCCAGTAGGCCGAAAATGCCACTTTGATGCTTACAGTAAAAGTGGGTTGCTCCAGCCTTTTTAAATGAGAGTGTGCGCGCGCCGTACGACTTGGCTGGCGTGGAGCGACCGCTCCACTAGATTCTGAGTTACGATGACAGGTTGTTGACATTCTACTCTCAGTAACTCGTAACATGACCCCTCCATGACTAGCCTCGATCTCGAGCTGGGCTCGATGTTATCACGAAACTGTCAAGATGACGAATGTTCGTGGAGAGAGTTCATATTACACTGATATCTAACATTTTGAGTTGGTCTTTCCGTGAACGAAGGTCTTAAAAACATTCTAACACTCCCATTCATAATGAAGCAGCTAAGTGAGGTGTCTCCTTAATATTGGAGGGTTTACTCACGTAATTGTTGACAGTTTGAAAGTAAGAATATTGTTCGGAAAGTAGATTTAAACACTTTATAAGGAGACACAAATTTCTGGATAACAAAATTCGAAAAATGCATTTGATTATAAGCAAGGCGAAACAAAATGAGCAGAGGAGGTTGGGTTTAATCAATAATTATAATAATCGTGAAAATTAAATTATGATCAATATTTCAGGTCAACCCCATAGGCCTATGCAAAAGTACCACCTACTTTTGGACTTCGCATTAATACCAACGAATGTTTTGATCAGAATAGATTCTCTAATATTGTCAGCTAGGTTTATTGTAGGTCCAATATACCAATTTAAGGATGATCTAGACCACGTGACCACCTACGTCATGCCCTGCAATCTTCAAAACGAATCAGACCGCCATTACATTTTTAAGAAGAAAAGATGGGTTCACTTTCGTTCGAATAACTTCATAATTACCCTAGCTACAATAATTCGGTCAAGGACTGAGGTGTTAATAAAAGATCGCTCTCAATGTTTCATATGACACTTTAATAATGAAAATGCTTTACTGAACTAAAAAGTGGGTTTTCACTACGGCAAAACGTCGGAAAAACGTCGACCACGACACGCAAATCAAGTCTCATTAAACTGGACAATACGAAAATATTAAACACATACCTGCAGTTATGATCTATACGATATTCCTTATTTTTTACGACGATATTTTCATATCTTTTACAAGCACAACCCATCTCCAAATTACTTCAACGAGCCTACATATTACATCGTCTTGCTCCTCGTATTTAAGTTTTGTTTTACTGTCACGCCAAAGAAACAACATTGGAAACTTCTGACCTTGCTTCGAAAAGTCTTAATAAAGAAGGCAGTGGTTCTAGCCTGACAGTAGACAAAACTTAAATACGAGGAGCAAGACGGTGTAATATGTAGGCTCGTTGAAGTAATTTGGAGATGTGTTGTGCTTGTAAAAGATATGAAAATATCGTCTTGAAAAATAAGGAATATCGTATAGATCATAACTGCAGGTATGTGTTTAATATTTTCGTATTGTCCAGTTTAATGAGACTTGATTTGCGTGTCGTGGTCGACGTTTTGCCGACGTTTTGCCGTAGTGAAAACCCACTTTTTAGTTCAGTAAAGCATTTTCATTATTAAAGTGTCATATGAAACATTGAGAGCGATCTTTTATTAACACCCCAGTCCTTGACCGAATTATTGTAGCTAGGGTAATTATGAAGTTATTCGAACGAAAGTGAACCCATCTTTTCTTCTTAAAAATGTAATGGCGGCCTGATTCGTTTTGAAGATTGCAGGGCATGACGTAGGTGGTCACGTGGTCTAGATCATCCTTAAGATGGTTGTTTATAAGTGTTTTTGTGTTACAAAACAGGTAACTTAGGTAGGTGCTTAGGTAACTATACCTAAGATATAAGAATTTACAATAGGAAGTCACTTGAAGGACGACATAACATAATTTGAATTGCTAGAAAAAATTTTGTTCAGTTCTTTAGCCTCTGAACAGTTATATTGAGTTGGGCTCGATTAGGGTATGGAAAGACGCAACCGGCGTCATGGGCAGGAATATAACTTTCGACAACTTAGCTTTCGAGGTTACAATTCAACAGGAATAAGGAAGCAATAATATAAACTTATTAATGTAAGGTTGCAAACACACCGTAACTGCAAAAGTTTTTCCACGCCGGCCACGCTGTACCGACCAGTGGCTTGTAGACTCCGAGCCAGGCCCAGCCCAAGCTGTCGGACTGTCTAGCGAACAGCTTCTGAAACACTTCCACCTCCACCTGAGAGTTGATGACCCACCTAGGACTGTCGCCCACGCTGTACCGACCAGTGGCTTGTAGACTCCGAGCCAGGCCCAGCCCAAGCTGTCGGACTGTCTAGCGAACAGATTCTGAAACACTTCCACCTCCACCTGAGAGTTGATGACCCACCTAGGACTGTCGCCCACGCTGTACCGACCAGTGGCTTGTAGACTCCGAGCCAGGCCCAGCCCAAGCTGTCGGACTGTCTAGCGAACAGCTTCTGGAACACTTCCACCTCCACCTGAGAGTTGATGACCATAAGATGGCTGCCCTCTGCCGCGCATGCGTCACGCGCCTCGAGCCATGACAGAGGCGTGACATGGAACTTGTAGTGACCTTGACCCGGGGCCAACTCGTAGCCGGCTCTGGTGAACTTAGAAGGCTCTGGGTTAGCGGAGGGGGCTGAGAAATGACAGACATATTAACTACATATTAGTACATCGCATAAGGGTGGAATCTCTCCTCCCCTCCCCCCATGCTGCGGACTTGATAGATGGTCTTATTGGAAGTTAAAATTCACTTGTCTGAACTCTAGCGCTCTTTTGGTGTGATGTACTACGAGGGATTTGAACGTTTTTAGAAATTAAGTAATTAATTGTGACATAACTGTTCTAGAAAGAGCCATTTGAATGGATGTTTGGAAATAGAATATACAACGTATACAAGCGTATAGTTAAATCTCTGAGTAGTGATTTTAGATGCATTAAATCTGGTGTTCCGCAAGGATCCATTTTAGGGCCTTTGTTGTATATAATATATGTGAATGATATGCTCCATTGTTAAAATAACTGTCAAATATATATGTTTGCAGACGATATTTTAATTTTAGCTGTTCACAAGGACATTGATGCGGCAGAGTCAATTCTGCAGTCAGACTTCAATCAACTTTTAAAACTTGCGCATGACCGGGACTTGATAATTAACGCCAGTAAGACCCAGGTTTTGCATATTTGTGTGCCGCTTAACCAGGATCGTGATGTACAGGTAAAGATTATGTCATTTCAATTCTTGTTTGCACAGCCTACAGTGTGGCACTTTATGTGTGACTGTAGTGTGACGATTGATATGGCTGATGAGATTGTTTATCTTGGATTAACCGTGGACCCCATAAAAAACACTCCGTGTAAAAATACCAGCCAAGTCTCTTCAACTAAAAAAAATAGAAGATATCTAAAAATTCAGCACTGAAAAGGAGTGATATCAAAAAATGGCCAAGTCAAAATTTTTCAAAAAATACTTGACGCATCGTTCTATAAATAGTATAGAAGTAGGCCGGAAATCAATCATCTTTACATGAAATAATCTCTAATCTCCTAAGAAACGATGCGCTAAGTATTTTTTGAAAAATTTTGACTTGGCCATTTTTTGATATCACTCCTATTCAGTGCTGAATTTTTAGATATCTTCTATTTTTTTTTAGTTGAAGAGACTTGGCTGGTATTTTTACACGGAGTGTTTTTTATGGGGATATCACTCCATTTTTCAGTTTATTCATACAACTTGTAACATATACTTTGTCACCAATGACTATTATTCCTTTAAAAAAATACGCCTTTGTGGTTTGGTTGCTAAGAAGAATTGTGTTTGGTGCTAAATGTACGCTTAAAATTATATTCCATGATGAATTGCGAAAGCATCGTTCCAATCGGTCCAGCCGTTCTCAAGTTATCGCATCACTTCCGGTTTTCAAAATGGCGGCTGACATCACTGCCACCTAAAATTTGTATCTATAAACGTTATGTAACATTATAAGCCTTCTGAATATGTAGTTATTGTTATAAGAGATGATTTTAGTCAGATTTGGCATTTTTATGGCATCATTTCCGGTTTTCGTAATAGTGCATTTTTATTTCGACTATTGATATTTTATAAAGAAGACAGTCTGAATCGTTTGGCGCAAGTTTCGTATCGATCGATCTATCCATTTTTGAGATATGACGTCACTTTCCATTCCTGTCACACATTCCTGTCCTTTGTTCTGTCATACATCCTGTCGCCTGGATCTGGGAACGGCTTGTGCCGTAGCGTCACTGACGTCACTGCAGCCTACCTGCCACCTTGCAACCTCCGCGCTCGAGTTTAAAACATTCTTTCTCCCTGGCAGTCTATGTTTTACAAGTACCTATGTAGGAAGGGTGTGATAGTGAGACATTCAATGTTGCTTGTGATTATCTTATTTTATTGATCTTTATTTTAACTATACTATAAACTACACTATATATTATCTTACGGGACAGAATATTTTAAATAGTCTACCTTTACTACTATCTTCTCTCATATTGTGTCAATGTCGTGCATATTTACGTGTGTTCTAGTCTAGTTTATTTTCAAGCAAAAACAATACAAACTTTTTAACATTAATAGTATCGTGTAGTTTTATACACTATTTGGACGAAATATTTTGAATCGCTTTTTATCTTCTGCCCGATTGTGCCGCGTTGTGTGTATTAACTTTTGTTTTAGTGTAGATTATTTGAGACGAAAATGGTTTACTGCTGTGTTTATCAGTGTCACAATAGTACTAAAAACAATGCAAATAAACACTCATTCTACAGATTTCCTAAGAAAGACAAATCTCCTGAATACAAAGAGTGGCTGCACAAAATTAATCGAGCACATTTCGTTCTAAGAGTATACACATTTGCGCGTTGCAAATGAGGTAGCAGTTGCAAATGTGTTTTCATGTAAAACACTTTATATTAACAGACCTACGTATTGGGTACCTTTCAGGAACAAAGTCACATTTTAAATCAAGGTGTTATAAATAGATCCAACTATGTCAGCGAAGAGCAGAGAGTTCGAGCGCGCGGCCACCTATCCTATGGTAGAGGCTGCAGCCAATCAGCGTTGCTCGGCAGTGACGTCCGAAACTCAGCGCGCCAGTTTCAAATAACGCGCAATCAATAATTAATTTTTAGTATTATCGTACCAAAAATGCAGTTGTTTGTTTGTTAATATTGTCTTCCATGATGCTTAGATCACATACAAAAATCTAAATCCAAGATGAGAGAATTCCTTTAAGATATTTCGCAACAATGTGAGATTTTCGAATTTTAAGATCCAGTAGGCCGAAAATGCTATGTTGTTGCTTACAGTAAAAGTGTTTGGTCTGCTCCTTAGTTTATTAGGGTGGAGCGACCGCTCCACTAGATAAGGTTTTTAATTGGAAACCTCACATAAACAAGGTTTGTAACAAACTTCGCTCCTGTGCCTTTTCTATGTACAGGTTAAAATATATCTTGTCTTTTGAGTTAATGTGTACAGGGTATTCGGCTCTTGTAGAAATCATTTGTTATATGGATTATTAGCTTGGGGGAATGCCTCTCCATATCTTATACAAAAAATTGTTTATTTGCAAGACAGAATAATAAAAAATTTAATTCCTGAACACTCAAAAAATAATTTGAATTGCGATTCCAGAAGTCCTTATGAATTTTGTAAATTTTTACCAATTCCCCTCCTTTATAATTATCGGTTAATATTAAAATTTAATTTTTCTGATGAGCATAAAATTTTTCAAAATCACCCAGTTCAAACTAGATTGTCTTTACTCAGCAATTTTTCCGTCCCGGCCTGGCGTAACAAAAATGGTAAACAAAGACTGGATTTTATTGTTCCAGAAACATTTAACTCAATTCCCAGTAATTGCAGAAATTAAGAATCCTTAACTATTCTTAAAATTGCGTTGAAACATTGGCTTCTCTCAACCTTGTCTGAAGGTTAACAAGTGTTGAATGTTCATGTTGTTATTATTTATGTTTTCATTTAGGTTGTGTATTCACTTTTTCTTATTATTCTTGAATTATTTTTATTAATTCTTTTCGAAATATTTATTTATTGAAATATATTATTTCAATAATATATATAATATAATATAATATATATATATTGAAATATTTATTGAATTCTTTTCTAAGTTTCAAATTAGGAAAGGAGAGATTGAAATGGTTTGGTCGACTGAAAGGGATGGGACAAGAGAGGATACCAAGAAGGGAGGCAGATAGAGCAGCAAGGGGAGGAAAAAGAAAAGCAGGGAGACCGCGAACGAAGTGGATGAGTGGAGTGAAGGTGGCTGTGGAAGAAAGAGGAGAGTCTTGGGAAAGGGTAAGGGACGAAAAATGGTGGGAGGATAGTGATAGATAGAGGAACGTTCTGAAAAGAACGGAAACGGAGGAAGAATGAGAAGAAGAAGAAGAAGAAGAATCAGATGAAAGAAGAGGAAGAAGAGGAATAAGAGGAAGGAGAGAAAAACGACTTAGCGTCGGAATTGGCAAGTCGGTTCTTTTATGTAAAAATGCCCTAGTTATTGGTGGATACACCCCATGACCTTGTATGAGAACCATGGTATTGAAAAAATAAAAATAAAAATTCTTTTCGAGGGGTGTTCGTACTTTAGAACCATTTTTGAACCTATGCTTATCTCAACCTTGTATGGAAGTATAACGTATCCCCATAAAAAACACTCCGTGTAAAAATACCAGCCAAGTCTCTTACTCTAAAAAAAAACAGAAGAAATCTTAAAATTCAGCACTGAAAAGTAGTGATATCAAAAAAATGGCCAAGTCAAAACTTTTCAAAAAATGCTTGGCGCATCGTACATATAAATAGTATAGAAGTAGGCCGGAAATCAAATATTCTCATATATACATAAAATATATTATATTTACAATTCTCTAAAAAAAACGATGCGCCAAGTATTTTTTGAAAAGTTTTGACTTGGCCATTTTTTTGATATCACTACTTTTCAGTGCTGAATTTTTAGATTTCTTCTGTTTTTTTTTAGAGTAAGACACTTGGCCGGTATTTTTACACGGAGTGTTTTTTATGGGGATATCACTCATTTTTTCAGTTCATTCTTACAACTTGTGACATTATATTGTGGCACTAACGACTATAATTCCTTTAAAAATTATGCCTTTGTGACTTGGTTGCTAAGAAGTTGTGCTTGTTACTGTGTATATGCTAAATAATATGCTATGAAGGATAGCGAAAGTTTCGTTTCAATCGGTCCAGACGTTCTCGAGTTCCGAGTTACATCACTTCCGGTTTTCAAAATGGCGGTTGACATCACTGCCACCCAAAATTTGTATCTATTAATGTTATGTAACATTATGAGCCTTCTGAGTTTTGTAGTTATTTTTATAAGAGATGATTTTAGTCAGATTTGGCATTTTTATGACGTCATTTCCGGTTTTGGTAAAAGTACATTTCAATTTCGACTATTGATATTTTATAAAGAAGACAGTCTGAATCGTTTGGCGCAAGTTTCGTATCGATCGATCTATCCATTTTTGAGATATGACGTCACTTCCGGTTTCAAAATGGCGGCACAAAAAATGTGTAAGGCAAGGTATCATCAGACGCCAAAAGTGCATATGTGGTAAAAATTTCAGATAGATCGGTTCAGCCCTTTAGGCTGTGGCAGTGATAGCAACGTTTCCTGATATCTGAATCTGAATCTGAATCATCATCAGATAGAATATTCTTTCTTCCCCTTATTTAGTTCGGATAGTTAAATTAATAAAACTCTTAAGACTTTTCACGAACTATTCTTTATTTAAATCAATATTTCGTCCACCCGTCTGTGGACTTCCTCAGGAAACTTAACAAGTAAACAGCAAAAAATATGAAAGGAAACAGAAGAATAAAATACAATTGTGAGACAAACTAAAAACTCCAAATAATGGCTCATAGAAAACATTATCTAGTGGAGCGGTCGCTCCACCCAGCCAAGTCGTACTGTACACTCACACACACTCAACATACCGTAAATGCCTAATAAACTGAGGAGCAGACCAAACACTTTTACTGTAAGCATCAAAGTGGCATTTTCGGCCTACTGGATCTTAAAATTGGAAAATCTCACATTGTTGCGAAATATCTTAATTTCGAGCTATGGCCCACCTGACAACATATACCAAATTTTGGAACAACAAGTTATGCCATTTGCGAGCTAGAGGGCCGTGAAAACAGTGAAATTACACCCCTTTTTAAAAGGTATCTTCTTCTTCTTCCGCTTCTTCTTCAGATATCAAGGAACGTTGCTGTCACCGCCACAGCCTAAACGGCTGAACCGATCGATTTGACATTTTTACCACATGTGCACTTTTGGCGTCTGAGGTGCCTTTTTATAAAACCAACCGGAAGCCACCATTTTGAAACCGGAAGTGACGTCATATCTCGAAAATGGCTAGACCGATTAGAATGAAAATAGCGCCAAATGATTTAGACGGTCATCTATATGGAATATCAAAAGATGAATTAGAAATGTACTATTACCGAAACCGGAAATGACATCATCAACATGAAAAACACCCTGAAACCCCTCTTGATGCAATAAAAATACATATTTTTAAGGCTTATAATGATATCTAGTGGAGCGGTCGCTCCACGCCAGCCAAGTCGTACGGCGCGCACACTCTCATATAAAAAGGCTGGAGCAACCCACTTTTACTGTAACAAAGTGGCATTTTCGGCCTACTGGATCTCAAAATTGGAAAATCTCACGTTGTTGCGAAATATCTTAATTTCGAGCTATGGCCCACCCTACAACATATACCAAATTTGGAAGCAATAGGTTACGCCCTTTGCGAACTAGAGGGCCGTGAAAACCGTGAAATTGTACGGCTTTCAGATAATAATAACCATAAAAAACACTCCGTGTAAAAATACCAGCCAAGTCTCTTCAACTATAAAAAAAACAGAAGAAATCTAAAAATTCAGCACTGAAAAGTAGTGATATCAAAAAATGAGCCAAGTCAAAACTTAATTTTAAAAACCAAAATAAACTTGGCGCATCGTGTATATAAATAGTATAGAAGCATATGCCAAAAATCAAATGTACCTAAATATATATAATATACCTATAATGCCCTTAAAAATGATGGTATTTTTACACGGAGTGTTTTTTATGGGGATATCACTTATTTTTTTAGTTTATTTACACAACTTGTAACACACATCGGAGCAACAATGACTAAATACTTTTAAAAAATACGCCATTACCGAATTGGTTAATACGAAAAATTGTGTTTGGTGCTCAATATACCTAAGCTTAAAGTGATATTCCATGAAGAATTGCGAAAGCTTCGTTCCAATCAGTCCAGCCGTTTTCGAGATATAGTATTACTTCCGGTTTTCAACATGGCGACTGAAATTACTGCCACCTAGAATTTATTTCTATAAATGTTATGTATCATTATAAGCCTTCTGAATATGTAGTTATTGTAGTAAGAGGTCATTAAAATCTATTTCTTTATTTTCATGACGTCATTTCCGGTTTCGGTAATAGTACATCTCTACTTTAACTATTGATATTCCATATAGATAACCGTCTGAATCATTTGGCGCTTGTTTAATTCCTAACGGTCTAGCCGTTTTAGAGATATGACGTCACTTCCGGTTTCAAAATGGCGGCTTCCTGTTGGTTTTATAAAAAGGCACCTCAGACGCTAAAAGTGCACATGTGGTGAAAATTTCAGATCGATCGGCTAAGCCGTTTAGGCTGTGGCGGTGATAGCGTTGCTTCCTGATATCATTATCATCATCAGATAGGTTTTAAAAGGGGTGTAATTTCACGTTTTTCACGGCCCTCTAGCTCGCAAACGGCATAACATATTGTTCCCCAATTTGGTATATGTAGTGGGGTGGGCCATAGCTCGAAATTAAGATATATCGCAACAATGTGAGATTTTCCAATTTTAAGATCCATTAGGCCGAAAATGCCATGTTGTTGCTTACAGTAAAAGTGGTTGGTCTGCTCCTCAGTTTATTATGCATTTACGGTATGTTGAGTGAGTGTTAGTGTACGGTACGACTTGGCTGGGTGGAGCGACCGCTCCACTAGATAATAATAATAATGATGATGATGATGATTCATCTTCCAATAAATTCCGCGGTCTCCGCCACAGCCTAAACGGCTGGGTTGATTGACCCGAAATTTTCACCACATATACAGCTTGTCTGCCTGATGAATTTTTTGTGCCGCTATTTTGAAACCGGAAGTGACGTTATATCTCAAAAACGGCTTAACCGATCGGAACGAAATTTGCGCCAATCGATTCAGACGGTCCTCTTTATGAAATAACAATAGTTAAATTAAAGTTTTCTAATTACTGAAACCGGAAATGACGTCATAGTTTAGCGAAATCTGCTTAAATTCACTTCCCTTTATATAACTAGGAAAACGCTCGGTGTAACGCGTTGATGTGCGAGCACCGACACGCACGACATCGTCAATCAAGCACGATCCATTCAATCAAAGATAACTAACTATACATTATTTATTACCAATTTTCCTTGCAACTTTTCATAAACACTCTGGATCAATTAAATAACAGATTATTGTACTGATATTTTTCCATCAATCTCTTTGGACAGATATTCAAACACTTAAAACAGAAATAAGTCTGTAAATTCTTGACCGATTGGGCTGGAAATGTGTAAAATATTATGCTATCTAGTCAAAACGTTGTTTTCATAACTGTGAAACACAATCCATATCGTAAAATAAATTATTTTAGATAAGGTTTACCTATACCTATGTATATGAAATACCTACATTACATTTTGACTATATTATGTATTGCAAGTTGATTCACTAAGAAAAGAATCTGTCTTACATTGATATTGAGAAAAGCCATCTATAAACTTTGCTTTGCTACATAGAGCAACCCAGAATGCAGTGGAATTTCTGTTTTGAAATGTCATTTCTGACAGTTATTGAAACTGTCAATAAGTGCATCTATGTTCTTGACTGGTAGGGCTGAAAATTTGTAAAATAAGAGAAAATGTTGGTCTGAACGACCATGCAAAATATGAGTTTGATTGATCAGATTAATCGAAGACCATTTGATAGGTCAAATGGTGGTGTGATAAAGGCCGTTTTAAATTAAGTATACAAATGTCAGTTAAATGTCTATTACTCTTGAAGCTCATTACAGATTTGTAAAAAATCACTTATAATGCTGGTACACATGACTTTGCAAAATTTGGTGATGATCGGTCAAACTATTGCAGTTATATACACAGAGTTTCCTTCATCCCCATTGCCAAGCTAACTATAACTACACATCAAGTTTCCGATGCAACCAATAGAGCGAACTTGCTGAAAATCATTTTGACCATAACGAGAATAGTAATTTAAGTTGTGTGAAAAAATTGGCCTGATCCATTACTTCGTTTGGCAGGAGACGCCAAATGCACAAATACACACAAAAACAGAGATTCGAGCCATACGTTTCAAGTGGAGACGCTCGCTACGCTCGCTTGAAAACCAACTATATATTCAGAAGGCTTATAATGAAATATTAGTATTTATATACATATTAATACAATTTGTAAGAGCTTTCAGCCGCCATTTTGAAAACCGGAAGTGATGCCATATCTCGAAAACGGCTGGACCTATTGGAACGATGCTTTCGCAATTCTTCATGGCATATCACTTTAAGTTTAAATTTAGCTCCAAACAATATTTTTTTTTTTTAGGGCATTGTAGGTATAGGTACTATAATTATATGTATTTATATCTAGCCTATACTTCTAAGCTATTTATATACACGATGCGCCAAGTGTTTTTTAATTTTCAAATAAAGTTTTGACTTGGCTCATTTTTTGATATCACTTCGTTTCAGTGCAGAATTTTTAGATTTCATAATTTTTTTTTTTAGTTGAAGAGACTTGGCTGTTTTTTTACACGGAGTGTTTTTTATGGGGTAGATCATACCAAAGAAATAAGAAAGTTTTAGTTAGGTATCTAAACAATTTTTAAGCTATGAATGCAGAACAAGGAAAAAAACTAGATAATTATAAAGCTTGCTTCACTTTTTCCCATCTTCGTTTAACTTGATCTTGATCTGTCCCCAACCAAATTTTGTCAAAATCAAAACTGGGTTGACTTAGAACATTGATGCCTTCTTTGTTCAATACTGCCATCGTTGCTGCCTCCTTAAACCTACTTCTTCCCCACCGCTCTTCCTTCCATAACTTGCCAATCTTCTCCCATTCAATGGTGTGGTGATTTTCAAATGCGTGATCAACAAGTAACGACTTTACTTGGTGATCACCCGGATTTGCTCTTCTGTTCTTCATGTTGGATTTGTGCTCCTTAGCTCTGACTGTTACTGGTCGCTTCGTCTCTCCAACGTATACGCCACTGCATTCACATCCCAACGTGTAAACCCAACCCTTATCTTCTTGCACATCATTTTTGGGCTTCACATTTATCAACACGCTCTTCAAAGTACTGCCTGAATTAAAAGTTGTCCTGATATTAACCTTCTGTAGAGTTCTTTTTATTTCATCTGATAGCTTATGAAAATACGGTAAGGAAATTGTGTTAATAGGTTCTTCTTTCTTAGAATCATTTTTTTTTTTTTTCAATGCAAAAATACGGAAAACAAAAATACAAAAATAAAATACGGAAAATATAAATAATAAAAATAATAACAACAAAATATTAACAAATAATAAAAATAACAAAAATAAGGAAAACAAAAATAATGTTTTCTATGAGCCATTTGGAGTTTTTAGTTTGTCTCACAATTGTATTTTATTCTTCTGTTTCCTTTCATATTTTTTGCTGTTTACTTGTTAAGTTTCCTGAGGAAGTCCACAGACGGGTGGACGAAATATTGATTTAAATAAAGAATAGTTCGTGAAAAGTCTTAAGAGTTTTATTAATTTAATCATCAGATAGCTTTTAAAAGGTGTGTAATTTCACTGTTTTCACGGCCCTCTAGCTCGCAAATGGCATAACCTATTGTCCCCAAATTTGGTATATGTGGTGGGGTGGGTCATAGCTCGAAATTAAGATATTTCGCAACAATGTGAGGTATCCAAATTTTGAGATCCAGTAGGCCGAAAATGCTATGTTGTTGCTTACAGTAAAAGTGTTTGGTCAGCTCCTCAGTTTATTAGGCATTTATACGGTATGTTGAGTGAGTGTGAGTGTACAGTACGACTTGGCTGGGTGGAGCGACCGCTCCACTAGATGGAGAATTTTCTTTTTGTGATTATTTATGTCATTATTAGGAATTATTATATATTCACTTTTTCTTTATTCTTGAGTTAATTTATACATTCTTTTTTTTGTGTTATTGTTTTCACTTTTTCTTTATTCTTGAGTTATTTTTATTAATCCTTCTTTGACGGTTGTTCACTATAGAACTCTCAACCATATTTGATAGTAGCAATTGTTTGAATGTTCATATTGTGTGATTATTTATGAAATATATTTTCTTTTTTATCTTATTATTCTTAAGGTACTTTTATTAAGTAATTCTGTTTTTTATGTTCTCTTTACGCTCCTAAAACATATCTGTTCTTTATTTTCATATTGTCTTTCCTCACAGATGAGCTCCCTGAGCTTTGTGGATTGTGTGATGTTTGTGTGTATGTTGTATTAAATAATAAAGGAGTCAAAAAAAAAAAAAAAAAAACGTAGTAAATTTCAATATGCTTTACCCCTTGCCCTTCAGTCAAAATTTTTACGTTTGTCATAGAGTTTTAAAAATGTCTCTTAATTGAAAATTGAGCTCAATTCATTGTTATAAGTTACCTTACTAAATTACCTGAAAAAGTGTTCTTAGATCGAAATATATTCTGGTTTAAATATCGACATATTTTGGATTTAGGACCACTCCCTGCCCACAAAATTGTACACTTATCCGAAACACTATGTTATCATAATATCATAAGTCCGCAGAGTGCCTTGGGAGGGGGGAGGGGGGGTTCGGCCGCATGGGCGATGGACTACCATAAAACAATCCAATTTAAAAAGCAGTATACATACAGCCTCATGCTCAAAAGAATTGCCAGATTTATCGACGCCAAAGTGGATGGAACGAGCTTCACACGACTATAGGAGAGGTGGGGACACTTGAAAACATTCTTGGCGATACCAGCTCCATGGGGAACGAGCTTCACACTACTATAGGAGAGGTGGGGACACTTGAAAACATTCTTGGCGATACCAGCTCCATGGGGAATGGGCTTCACACTGCTATAGGAGAGGTGGAGACACTTGAAAACATTCTTGGCGATACCAGCTCCATGGGGAACGAGCTTCACACTACTATAGGAGAGGTGGGGACACTTGAAAACATTCTTGGCGATACCAGCTCCATGGGGAACGAGCTTCACACGACTATAGGAGAGGTGGGGACACTTGAAAACATTCTTGGCGATACCAGCTCCATGGGGAACGAGCTTCACACGACTATAGGAGAGGTGGGGACACTTGAAAACATTCTTGGCGATACCAGCTCCATGGGGAACGAGCTTCACACGACTATAGGAGAGGTGGGGACACTTGAAAACATTCTTGGCGATACCAGCTCCATGGGGAATGGGCTTCACACTGCTATAGGAGAGGTGGGGACACTTGAAAACATTCTTGGCGATACCAACTCCATGGGGAACGAGCTTCACACGACTATAGGAGAGGTGGGGACACTTGAAAACATTCTTGGCGATACCAGCTCCATGGGGAACGAGCTTCACACGACTATAGGAGAGGTGGGGACACTTGAAAACATTCTTGGCGATACCAGCTCCATGGGGAATGGGCTTCACACTGCTATAGGAGAGGTGGGGACACTTGAAAACATTCTTGGCGATACCAGCTCCATGGGGAACGAGCTTCACACGACTATAGGAGAGGTGGGGACACTTGAAAACATTCTTGGCGATACCAGCTCCATGGGGAACGAGCTTCACACGACTATAGGAGAGGTGGGGACACTTGAAAACATTCTTGGCGATACCAGCTCCATGGGGAACGAGCTTCACACTACTATAGGAGAGGTGGGGACACTTGAAAACATTCTTGGCGATACCAGCTCCATGGGGAACGAGCTTCACACTACTATAGGAGAGGTGGGGACACTTGAAAACATTCTTGGCGATACCAGCTCCATGGGGAATGGGCTTCACACTGCTATAGGAGAGGTGGGGACACTTGAAAACATTCTTGGCGATACCAGCTCCATGGGGAACGAGCTTCACACGACTATAGGAGAGGTGGGGACACTTGAAAACATTCTTGGCGATACCAGCTCCATGGGGAATGGGCTTCACACTGCTATAGGAGAGGTGGGGACACTTGAAAACATTCTTGGCGATACCAGCTCCATGGGGAACGAGCTTCACACGACTATAGGAGAGGTGGGGACACTTGAAAACATTCTTAGCGATACCAGCTCCATGGGGAACGAGCTTCACACGACTATAGGAGAGGTGGGGACACTTGAAAACATTCTTGGCGATACCAGCTCCATGGGGAACGAGCTTCACACTACTATAGGAGAGGTGGGGACACTTGAAAACATTCTTGGCGATACCAGCTCCATGGGGAACGAGCTTCACACTACTATAGGAGAGGTGGGGACACTTGAAAACATTCTTGGCGATACCAGCTCCATGGGGAATGGGCTTCACACTGCTATAGGAGAGGTGGGGACACTTGAAAACATTCTTGGCGATACCAGCTCCATGGGGAATGGGCTTCACACTGCTATAGGAGAGGTGGGGACACTTGAAAACATTCTTGGCGATACCAACTCCATGGGGAATGGGCTTCACACTGCTATAGGAGAGGTGGGGACACTTGAAAACATTCTTGGCGATACCAGCTCCATGGGGAACGAGCTTCACACGACTATAGGAGAGGTGGGGACACTTGAAAACATTCTTGGCGATACCAGCTCCATGGGGAACGAGCTTCACACTACTAAAGGAGAGGTGGGGACACTTGAAAACATTCTTGGCGATACCAACTCCATGGGGAATGGGCTTCACACTGCTATAGGAGAGGTGGGGACACTTGAAAACATTCTTGGCGATACCAACTCCATGGGGAATGGGCTTCACACTACTATAGGAGAGGTGGGGACACTTGAAAACATTCTTGGCGATACCAACTCCATGGGGAATGGGCTTCACACTGCTATAGGAGAGGTGGGGACACTTGAAAACATTCTTGGCGATACCAGCTCCATGGGGAACGAGCTTCACACGACTATAGGAGAGGTGGGGACACTTGAAAACATTCTTGGCGATACCAGCTCCATGGGGAATGGGCTTCACACTGCTATAGGAGAGGTGGAGACACTTGAAAACATTCTTGGCGATACCAGCTCCATGGGGAACGAGCTTCACACTACTATAGGAGAGGTGGGGACACTTGAAAACATTCTTGGCGATACCAGCTCCATGGGGAACGAGCTTCACACGACTATAGGAGAGGTGGGGACACTTGAAAACATTCTTGGCGATACCAGCTCCATGGGGAACGAGCTTCACACGACTATAGGAGAGGTGGGGACACTTGAAAACATTCTTGGCGATACCAGCTCCATGGGGAACGAGCTTCACACGACTATAGGAGAGGTGGGGACACTTGAAAACATTCTTGGCGATACCAGCTCCATGGGGAATGGGCTTCACACTGCTATAGGAGAGGTGGGGACACTTGAAAACATTCTTGGCGATACCAACTCCATGGGGAACGAGCTTCACACGACTATAGGAGAGGTGGGGACACTTGAAAACATTCTTGGCGATACCAGCTCCATGGGGAACGAGCTTCACACGACTATAGGAGAGGTGGGGACACTTGAAAACATTCTTGGCGATACCAGCTCCATGGGGAATGGGCTTCACACTGCTATAGGAGAGGTGGGGACACTTGAAAACATTCTTGGCGATACCAGCTCCATGGGGAACGAGCTTCACACGACTATAGGAGAGGTGGGGACACTTGAAAACATTCTTGGCGATACCAGCTCCATGGGGAACGAGCTTCACACGACTATAGGAGAGGTGGGGACACTTGAAAACATTCTTGGCGATACCAGCTCCATGGGGAACGAGCTTCACACTACTATAGGAGAGGTGGGGACACTTGAAAACATTCTTGGCGATACCAGCTCCATGGGGAACGAGCTTCACACTACTATAGGAGAGGTGGGGACACTTGAAAACATTCTTGGCGATACCAGCTCCATGGGGAATGGGCTTCACACTGCTATAGGAGAGGTGGGGACACTTGAAAACATTCTTGGCGATACCAGCTCCATGGGGAACGAGCTTCACACGACTATAGGAGAGGTGGGGACACTTGAAAACATTCTTGGCGATACCAGCTCCATGGGGAATGGGCTTCACACTGCTATAGGAGAGGTGGGGACACTTGAAAACATTCTTGGCGATACCAGCTCCATGGGGAACGAGCTTCACACGACTATAGGAGAGGTGGGGACACTTGAAAACATTCTTAGCGATACCAGCTCCATGGGGAACGAGCTTCACACGACTATAGGAGAGGTGGGGACACTTGAAAACATTCTTGGCGATACCAGCTCCATGGGGAACGAGCTTCACACTACTATAGGAGAGGTGGGGACACTTGAAAACATTCTTGGCGATACCAGCTCCATGTGGAACGAGCTTCACACTACTATAGGAGAGGTGGGGACACTTGAAAACATTCTTGGCGATACCAGCTCCATGGGGAATGGGCTTCACACTGCTATAGGAGAGGTGGGGACACTTGAAAACATTCTTGGCGATACCAGCTCCATGGGGAATGGGCTTCACACTGCTATAGGAGAGGTGGGGACAATTGAAAACATTCTTGGCGATACCAACTCCATGGGGAATGGGCTTCACACTGCTATAGGAGAGGTGGGGACACTTGAAAACATTCTTGGCGATACCAGCTCCATGGGGAATGGGCTTCACACTGCTATAGGAGAGGTGGAGACACTTGAAAACATTCTTGGCGATACCAGCTCCATGGGGAACGAGCTTCACACTACTATAGGAGAGGTGGGGACACTTGAAAACATTCTTGGCGATACCAGCTCCATGGGGAACGAGCTTCACACGACTATAGGAGAGGTGGGGACACTTGAAAACATTCTTGGCGATACCAGCTCCATGGGGAACGAGCTTCACACGACTATAGGAGAGGTGGGGACACTTGAAAACATTCTTGGCGATACCAGCTCCATGGGGAACGAGCTTCACACGACTATAGGAGAGGTGGGGACACTTGAAAACATTCTTGGCGATACCAGCTCCATGGGGAATGGGCTTCACACTGCTATAGGAGAGGTGGGGACACTTGAAAACATTCTTGGCGATACCAACTCCATGGGGAACGAGCTTCACACGACTATAGGAGAGGTGGGGACACTTGAAAACATTCTTGGCGATACCAGCTCCATGGGGAACGAGCTTCACACGACTATAGGAGAGGTGGGGACACTTGAAAACATTCTTGGCGATACCAGCTCCATGGGGAATGGGCTTCACACTGCTATAGGAGAGGTGGGGACACTTGAAAACATTCTTGGCGATACCAGCTCCATGGGGAACGAGCTTCACACGACTATAGGAGAGGTGGGGACACTTGAAAACATTCTTGGCGATACCAGCTCCATGGGGAACGAGCTTCACACGACTATAGGAGAGGTGGGGACACTTGAAAACATTCTTGGCGATACCAGCTCCATGGGGAACGAGCTTCACACTACTATAGGAGAGGTGGGGACACTTGAAAACATTCTTGGCGATACCAGCTCCATGGGGAACGAGCTTCACACTACTATAGGAGAGGTGGGGACACTTGAAAACATTCTTGGCGATACCAGCTCCATGGGGAATGGGCTTCACACTGCTATAGGAGAGGTGGGGACACTTGAAAACATTCTTGGCGATACCAGCTCCATGGGGAACGAGCTTCACACGACTATAGGAGAGGTGGGGACACTTGAAAACATTCTTGGCGATACCAGCTCCATGGGGAATGGGCTTCACACTGCTATAGGAGAGGTGGGGACACTTGAAAACATTCTTGGCGATACCAGCTCCATGGGGAACGAGCTTCACACGACTATAGGAGAGGTGGGGACACTTGAAAACATTCTTAGCGATACCAGCTCCATGGGGAACGAGCTTCACACGACTATAGGAGAGGTGGGGACACTTGAAAACATTCTTGGCGATACCAGCTCCATGGGGAACGAGCTTCTCACTACTATAGGAGAGGTGGGGACACTTGAAAACATTCTTGGCGATACCAGCTCCATGGGGAACGAGCTTCACACTACTATAGGAGAGGTGGGGACACTTGAAAACATTCTTGGCGATACCAGCTCCATGGGGAATGGGCTTCACACTGCTATAGGAGAGGTGGGGACACTTGAAAACATTCTTGGCGATACCAGCTCCATGGGGAATGGGCTTCACACTGCTATAGGAGAGGTGGGGACACTTGAAAACATTCTTGGCGATACCAAGTCCATGGGGAATGGGCTTCACACTGCTATAGGAGAGGTGGGGACACTTGAAAACATTCTTGGCGATACCAACTCCATGGGGAATGGGCTTCACACTGCTATAGGAGAGGTGGGGACACTTGAAAACATTCTTGGCGATACCAGCTCCATGGGGAACGAGCTTCACACGACTATAGGAGAGGTGGGGACACTTGAAAACATTCTTGGCGATACCAACTCCATGGGGAATGGGCTTCACACTGCTATAGGAGAGGTGGGGACACTTGAAAACATTCTTGGCGATACCAACTCCATGGGGAATGGGCTTCACACTACTATAGGAGAGGTGGGGACACTTGAAAACATTCTTGGCGATACCAACTCCATGGGGAATGGGCTTCACACTGCTATAGGAGAGGTGGGGACACTTGAAAACATTCTTGGCGATACCAGCTCCATGGGGAATGGGCTTCACACTGCTATAGGAGAGGTGGGGACACTTGAAAACATTCTTGGCGATACCAACTCCATGGGGAATGGGCTTCACACTGCTATAGGAGAGGTGGAGACACTTGAAAACATTCTTGGCGATACCAGCTCCATGGGGAATGGGCTTCACACTGCTATAGGAGAGGTGGGGACACTTGAAAACATTCTTGGCGATACCAACTCCATGGGGAATGGGCTTCCACGCTGCCATTTGCTCTCGCTACGCAGCGCTAGGGAGAATTGTTCCTTTTCCTTCCACGCATGCGTCTGTACAAAATGACAGCTAGATGACAGCTCACTTTAAACTTCTTGCATTTGAAATATAATGCCAAACTGTTGTGTTCGGAGTGAAGGTAATTGTTTTTAAATGTAATATATACTTATTAAATGAAGAAATAGTTTCAATTACTTACTTTTTATACTGGAAGATCGCTTTATGTTACAACTTCATTTGTTTTCAATTCAGACAAATCAACAAACATTTGACTGTTGCCATAGCAACCAGGTACGATTCTCCGTGGCGCGCTCTATTCTAGCTTGGAGTTTAGAAGCCCATTGACCAATGGATTAACATAGGAATTAATTTTGAGCAGGTGGCGCTCAGGTAGTGAACAGTGGAACTAATTTGAATTTTGGAAAAAAATGCAAGCTTGAATTAATTCTTATGTCTGCCACACAACATATAGAGCGCCAGCTGCTCAAAAGTGAATTCCCCTATAATTCGTATTCAAGATAGCCAATGGGGATGCATTGAAGAGTCCCCACCTCTCCTATAGTAGTGTGAAGCTAGTGCCATGCACGTTGTCGACGCTAGTGACCAGAGTACACTGGATTCGGTCCATAAGATTATTAGCTCACGGTCTTGTGGTGTTGAGGACTGACCCCCGCAAATATCTACTTGCGGACGCAACTTCTTTTGAGCATGAGTCTGATAGAGATCTCGAAAAGGGTCAACACTTACGTTCAATTTACCTAAGTATTTTTAATTAGAAAAATATATATTCTGATTTAGACTATTAATTCACATGAACGCACCTGCATGTCTGACGGTCTGAAGGTCTGACGGCTTCAAGGTCTGACCAATGAACGTGAGGCTGACTTCCAGTGCTGTTTTGTCGGCGCCACATTTGAATGTCCGGGGTTCTACTTGCACTGACCATGTGTGCGCCTGCGCATTGCTGCTATGCTCCTCACTGCGCCGCAGAACCACCTGAGTCAAAACAGAGACTCAGTCACTTTACTACCACAGCATGTGGAGTCCTACTTTACCACCACAGCATGTGGAGTCCTACTTTACCACCACAGCATGTGGAGTCCTACTTTACCACCACAGCATGTGGAGTCCTACTTTACCACCACAGCATGTGGAGTCCTACTCTACCACCACAGCATGTGGAGTCCTACTTTACCACCACAGCATGTGGAGTCCTACTCTACCACCACAGCATGTGGAGTCCTACTCTACCACCACAGCATGTGGAGTCCTACTTTACCACCACAGCATGTGGAGTCCTACTCTACCACCACAGCATGTGGAGTCCTACTTTACCACCACAGCATGTGGAGTCCTACTCTACCACCACAGCATGTGAAGTCCTACTTTACCACCACAGCATGTGGAGTCCTACTTTACCACCACAGCATGTGGAGTCCTACTTTACCACCACAGCATGTGGAGTCCTACTCTACCACCACAGCATGTGGAGTCCTACTTTACCACCACAGCATGTGGAGTCCCACTCTTTCACCTCAGCATGTGGAGTCCTACTTTACCACCACAGCATGTGGTGTCTTACTTTACCACCACAGCATGTGGAGTCCTACTCTACCACCACAGCATGTGGAGTCCTACTTTACCACCACAGCATGTAGAGTCCTATCTACCACCACAGCATGTGGAGTCCTACTCTACCACCACAGCATGTGGAGTCCTACTCTACCACCTCAGCATGTGGAGTCCTACTCTACCACCACAGCATGTAGAGTCCTACTCTACCACCACAGCATGTGGAGTCCTACTTAACCACAGCATGTGGAGTCCTACTCTACCACCACAGCATGTGGAGTCCTACTCTACCACCACAACATGTGAAGTTCTACTTTACCACCACAGCATGTGGAGTCCTACTTTGCCACCACAGCATGTGGAGTCCTACTTTACCACCACAGCATGTGGAGTCCTTCTTTTCCACCACAGCATGTGGAGTCCTACTTTACCACCACAGCATGTGGAGTCCTACTTTTCCACCACAGCATGTGGAGTCCTACTTTACTACCACAGCATGTGGAGTCCTACTCTACCACCACAGCATGTGGAGTCCTACTCTACCACCACAGCATGTGGAGTCCTACTTAACCACAGCATGTGGAGTCCTACTCTACCACCACAGCATGTGGAGTCCTACTCTACCACCACAGCATGTGAAGTTCTACTTTACCACCACAGCATGTGGAGTCCTACTTTGCCACCACAGCATGTGGAGTCCTACTTTACCACCACAGCATGTGGAGTCCTACTTTTCCACCACAGCATGTGGAGTCCTACTTTACCACCACAGCATGTGGAGTCCTACTCTTCCACCACAGCATGTGGAGTCCTACTTTACCACCACAGCATGTGGAGTCCTACTCTACCACCACAGCATGTGGAGTCCTTCTCTACCACCACAGCATGTGGAGTCCTACTTTACCACCACAGCATGTGGAGTCCTACTCTACCACACAGCATGTGGAGTCCTACTTTACCACCACAGCATGTGGAGTCCTACTTTTCCACCACAGCATGTAAAGTCCTTCTCTACCACCACAGCATGTGGAGTCCTACTTTACCACCACAGCATGTGGAGTCCTACTTGACCACCACAGCATGTAGAGTCCTACTCTACCAGCACAGCATGTGGAGTCCTACTTAACCACAGCATGTGGAGTCCTACTCTACCAACACAGCATGTGAAGTCCTACTCTACCACCACAGCATGTGAAGTTCTACTTTACTACCACAGCATGTGGAGTCCTACTTTGCCACCACAGCATGTGGAGTCCTACTTTACCACCCCAGCATGTGGAGTCCTTTTTTTCCACCACAGCATGTGGAGTCCTACTTTACCACCACAGCATGTGGAGTCCTACTTTTCCACCACAGCATGTGGAGTCCTACTTTACCACCACAGCATGTGGAGTCCTACTCTACCACCACAGCATGTGGAGTCCTACTCTACCACCACAGCATGTAGAGTCCTACTTAACCACAGCATGTGGAGTCCTACTCTACCACCACAGCATGTGGAGTCCTACTCTACCACCACAGCATATGAAGTTCTACTTTACCACCACAGCATGTGGAGTCCTACTTTGCCACCACAGCATGTGGAGTCCTACTTTACCACCACAGCATGTGGAGTCCTTCTTTTCCACCACAGCATGTGGAGTCCTACTTTACCACCACAGCATGTGGAGTCCTACTTTACCACCACAGCATGTGGAGTCTTACTTTACCACCACAGCATGTGGAGTCCTATACTACCACCACAGCATGTGGAGTCCTACTTTACCGCCACAGCATGTGAAGTCCTATTTTACCACCACAGCATGTGGAGTCCTACTCTACCACCACAGCATGTGGAGTCCTACTCTACCACCACAGCATGTGAAGTCCTTCTCTACCACCACAGCATGTGGAGTCCTACTCTACCACCAGAGCATGTGGAGTCCTACTTTGCCACCAGAGCATGTGGAGTCCTACTTTACCACCACAGCATGTGGAGTCCTACTTTACCACCACAGCATGTGGAGTCCTACTCTACCACCACAGCATGTGGAGTCCTACTTTACCACCACAGCATGTGGAGTCCTACTTTACCACCACAGCATGTGGAGTCCTACTTTACCACCACAGCTTGTGGAGTCCTACTGTACCACCACAGCTGGTGGAGTCCTACTCTACCACCACAGCATGTGGAGTCCTACTTTACCACCACAGCATGTGGAGTCCTACTTTACCACCACAGCATGTAGAGTCCTACTCTACCACTCCAGCATGTGGAGTCCTACTTTACCACCACAGCATGTGGTGTCCTACTTTACCACCACAGCATGTGGAGTCCAACTTTACCACCACATCATGTGGAGTCCTACTTTTCCACCACAGCATGTGGAGTCTTACTTTACCACCACAGCATGTGGAGTCCTACTCTACCACCACAGCATGTGGAGTCCCACTCTACCACCACAGCATGTGGAGTCCTACTTTACCACCACAGCATGTAGAGTCCTACTTTACCACCACAGCATGTGGAGTCCTACTCTACCACCACAGCATGTGGAGTCCTACTCTACCACCACAGCATGTGGAGTCCTACTTAACCACAGCATGTGGAGTCCTACTTTACCACCACAGCATGTGGAGTCCTACTTTACCTCCACAGCATGTGGAGTCCTACTTTACCACCACAGCATGTGGAGTCCTACTTTACCACCACAGCATGTGGAGTCCCACTCTATCACCACAGCATGTGGAGTCCTACTTTACCACCACAGCATGTGGAGTCCTACTTTACCTCCACAGCATGTGGAGTCCTACTTTACCACCACATCATGTGGAGTCCTACTTTACCACCACAGCATATGGAGTCCCTATCTACCACCACAGCATGTGGAGTCCTACTTTACCACCACAGCATGTGGAGTCCTACTCTACCACCACAGCATGTGGAGTCCTACTTTACCACCACAGCATGTGGAGTCCTACTCTACCACCACAGCATGTGAAGTCCTACTTTACCACCACAGCATGTGGAGTCCTACTTTACCACCACAGCATGTGGAGTCCTACTTTACCACCACAGCATGTGGAGTCCTACTCTACCACCACAGCATGTGGAGTCCTACTTTACCACCACAGCATGTGGAGTCCCACTCTTTCACCTCAGCATGTGGAGTCCTACTTTACCACCACAGCATGTGGTGTCTTACTTTACCACCACAGCATGTGGAGTCCTACTCTACCACCACAGCATGTGGAGTCCTACTTTACCACCACAGCATGTAGAGTCCTATCTACCACCACAGCATGTGGAGTCCTACTCTACCACCACAGCATGTGGAGTCCTACTCTACCACCTCAGCATGTGGAGTCCTACTCTACCACCACAGCATGTAGAGTCCTACTCTACCACCACAGCATGTGGAGTCCTACTTAACCACAGCATGTGGAGTCCTACTCTACCACCACAGCATGTGGAGTCCTACTCTACCACCACAACATGTGAAGTTCTACTTTACCACCACAGCATGTGGAGTCCTACTTTGCCACCACAGCATGTGGAGTCCTACTTTACCACCACAGCATGTGGAGTCCTTCTTTTCCACCACAGCATGTGGAGTCCTACTTTACCACCACAGCATGTGGAGTCCTACTTTTCCACCACAGCATGTGGAGTCCTACTTTACTACCACAGCATGTGGAGTCCTACTCTACCACCACAGCATGTGGAGTCCTACTCTACCACCACAGCATGTGGAGTCCTACTTAACCACAGCATGTGGAGTCCTACTCTACCACCACAGCATGTGGAGTCCTACTCTACCACCACAGCATGTGAAGTTCTACTTTACCACCACAGCATGTGGAGTCCTACTTTGCCACCACAGCATGTGGAGTCCTACTTTACCACCACAGCATGTGGAGTCCTACTTTTCCACCACAGCATGTGGAGTCCTACTTTACCACCACAGCATGTGGAGTCCTACTCTTCCACCACAGCATGTGGAGTCCTACTTTACCACCACAGCATGTGGAGTCCTACTCTACCACCACAGCATGTGGAGTCCTACTTTACCACCACAGCATGTGGAGTCCTACTCTACCACACAGCATGTGGAGTCCTACTTTACCACCACAGCATGTGGAGTCCTACTTTTCCACCACAGCATGTAAAGTCCTTCTCTACCACCACAGCATGTGGAGTCCTACTTTACCACCACAGCATGTGGAGTCCTACTTGACCACCACAGCATGTGGAGTCCTACTTTACCACCACAGCATGTGGAGTCCTACTTTACCACCACAGCATGTGGAGTCCTAGTGTTGAGTAGTAACTTAACGAAAGTTACGCGTTACCGGTAACGCGTTACATTTCAGGAACTTTAGTGGTGACTTAGTTCCTTTTTTTCAGTGGTTTGAATAGGTCAACCCATTGAATGGAAATATCAACTTTAAACATTTGTTGCTACACATTCAGAAGCCTGATGAACTTACACAATGTGTTATATCCAGCGGAATTTTACTGGCTTTTAAATGGAATAATTTTCAAAATTGTATTACCTCAAATTTTGGAGAAAATGCGTATTAAATCGACACAAATTTGACGATTTTTCAATGAAAACGCATTTTAACAGAATCCTGTGGCTCGAAAGGGCTGATTTTTTTTTGAAGATGCATTATGATAGGTACTGGATATAAAAGAGTTTCATATCGATAACATTATTAGATATTAATATAATAATTGATTAGTAAGGTGTAATGCAAGTAGTATCAATTCAGGCGGCCCACTAAACATGCTAAAATCACGTCAGCCGAATTCAGGTATATTTTCGTCGCGTTGAAGGGGACGAGAATGGGGTGAGAATGTCGCTCGGCAATTATACTCAAGGATTATACCTGTCAGCCAGTGACAACCTGTTTCTAAGATTACAATCTTGCTTGAGGATGGTATCTTTTCTGAGTTTTAAAAGGTTTTAGATAAGGTAAGTATTCTGTAAATGTTAATTAAATTACATTTTATTCAAAAATAAATTATTTCGTATTGTCAATAATTTTTTAAATTATCTAATCAGGACTATGACTATGACTAAGACTTAATTTCATTAATTTCCGTATTTAAACTATTTAAACGTATTTAAACTATAATTCTGACAGTTATAAGATCAATAAAATAAATTGTTTCCAAAGGTATTTTATTGACCAATAATAAATAATAGGTAGAGATCCGATTATGGTTTTAAAAACTTCAACATTTCGTTTTTAGAATTGGAAATTTCGCGTTTTGTGGTTTTAAGAATTGTCAATTTCGTGTTTGTTTTTAAAAAATACAGATAAACTTCAGATTATGAGTATTAGAACTCCTAGGTCCAGTGCTGTATGTGACAGTTCACTTTGGTTTTTCACAATGCAAAATCAGAAATAAAATTATGATAAGCTGTTTCATGATGTTTGTTTATGTATTGCGACTGTAAAAAGACATAATGCCAACTTATTTTCACGTGATAATGCGAGGTCACTGCCACTCACACTCCCCAAGTAGTTTTCTACAAGGTCAGAGCTCTTCTGTCAATTACGCTAAAAGGGGGGGTCACTGACTGATTATAGAAATAAAAAAGTTGAATATTGGGGTTTACCTTGGTGATCCTGAGAAAAACTAGAAAAGTAACTGCGAAATTTACAAAATAACAGGAAATAATATATTCAATTTGGTGATATTTCGCGGTATATTTCGCGTTTTAGTCAGTTTGGTGGTGTTAAGCTAAGGGTAAATTTCGCGTTTTGTCGCAACTAGATTCCAGAGTTTTTGGGCCAGAAACATGTGGAAACGCATTTATCTTCATTTACAACACGTTGAAAATTTCGCGATCACCATACCGGGTGCAGGCGCAAAAAAATCACCCTGTTTGAGAGGTCACTAGATATATCGAAACTTTCATAGATAGGATTCTGAAATTTGTACACATATTAGAAAACATACCAAAATTTCATATGTGCAAGTTTCAAAAACATTACTATTGTAGGAAAAAAGTTACAGCTGTTCAAATTTGGTTGTCCAAAAATTGAATCAGAAAACTTCCAATGGTCGGGACGCTGTTTCTTCAAAACTATACCTGTAGGATATCAATCTGAAAATTTCAAATTATATTGAAAATATATTAAGATCAATTGTGTAAAAATGTTAATCAATTTGAATGAATGGAACGAAATTTATGGAATCTTGAAGTCGAGCGTAAAATCAAAATGTAGATTATTTCTAAACTTTTATTACACACGTTATAAAAGTGAATTATTTCCCGTGCACTATTCTGTTTTCAAGATCAACTTCAAGATTCAATAACTTTCGTTCCATATTTTGATATTGATTGAAATATTTACACAATCGACCTTAATCTATTTTCAATATAATTTGAAATTTTCAGCTTGATCATACATAGTTTTGAAGAAACAGCGTCCCGGCCATTGGAGTTTTCTGGACGCGCGCTATTTGATCTCCGTATTATCAATTTTTTGACAACTAAATTTGAACAGCTGTAACTTTTTTCCTACAATAGTAATGTTTTTGAAATTTGCACATATTAAATATTGGTATGTTTTCTAATAGGTGTATAAACTTCAGAATCCTATCTATAATAGTCTCGATATAGTGAACTCTCAAACAGGGTGATTTTTTTGGCGCCACCCGGTATAATCGGATCTCTAATAATAGGTCCCTCAAAAGTTGCGCTAAAGAAAAATTAAAAAACAAACATATGTCACAATCGCATTTCTAATTACCAATTCATAAATATTTTTCGCATATTCTGAGAGGCACTTGTGTAACAATAATATCAGAAACTTATGGTCAGCTATTTGACAGATCCATACCTTTTCAGAGAGAGGGTAGAAGAGGGACTAATCATCCATTGTTTGACTTCCGTCGCTCGCGCTGACAGGTCGAGAGAAGGGGCGACGAGATCTTAATCTCTGATTCTATGCAAAACTTGCATTTACGGGGTTGATTAAATGGTCAGAGCGATGACAAACATGACCACTCTCTAAGACGGTCTGAGCCGGACTAAATGCAAAACCCGAAATTCACCGTTATTTTCAAAATGGCGGCCTTCAGAGAACCTTAACTGATACAGTTCCTTTATTGATGTAACGTCTACATTACGTTATGTTACTTGCAAAGTTCTTTTTTTCGTTTGAACAGACTCTACTTTTTCAGCAATCTTCCCAAAATTTCCCAACTTATACTTCCGGAGTAGCGATCTGCCATCAAAACAAGTTTTCACTGGCAGTCAGTGCAGCTGCATGAGTCATTGCTGTGGAATGTGCATGCTCTCGCCAGGCCAGTGATGATAAGGGTGTGGGGAGGGGTAGAAGGACCAATGAGAATCACTTTCACTTCACTCCCACATTAGTCCTCACTTGACCTTGGCTTGTTGCAGTGTGACGTACCTAGCAGCTCATTCTCCCTCCAACCATCGTCGCCATTACTTGTGCAGAGCATTGTTTATAATCTCTTCTAGTATTTCAATTTCGTTACGTGTGAATTTCTATCCTTTGTAGATTTATATGGTGATAAAAATACGTGAAAACTGAAACTATTTGCCGTGATACTTTGTGCAGACAAAAATACTACACTACATGTATGACATTACGTTTGAAACCACTATTTCCCTGCCACAATATTCACGTTTTTTTCCCTAAAAATCCATCGCGGTAACTTTGCAAGTTACTTTTGGGTAACTGGTAACTTGTAAGTTCCTTTTTTCATGAAGTAACTTAACTTTAACTAAGTTCCTTTTTTGACCAAGTAACTTAACTTTAACGGAGTTCCTTTTCTCAAGTAACTTACTCAACACTGTGGAGTCCTACTTTACCACCACAGCATGTGGATTTTTACTTTACTGACTGGAAGTTAGACAATATCTACAGCCAGATGGAGTGCTAATGAACCGACCGGAAGGTATAATTTACCGGTAGTAGATGAGGTCTAATTTACCGACCGACAGATGGAGTTCTATTTACCGGCTGGAAACCCCTTCCGGTCGTTAAAGTAGGACGTCCTACTTTACCGACCGGAAGGTGGAGTCCTATTTTACCGACCAAAATATCATGGAAAATCCAAGCAAATAAATATCAGATAGTCATGGTTTGCCATTTTTCGAGAAAAGTGAGACATGACGCAATTTTGGGGTATTTTTTAAATAATGTTGTTATAATTTTTGTTCATTAGGTACCTATAGGAAACCCCCTTTTGTAAAGGTTAATGGTATAATGGTTATTTTCAAAACAAAAGGTACTGCCTATAAATTTACGACATTTCCCCCGGGTGCGAGAATACAATTGCAAGTCGGTACTTTAAATGCTGGTTTTACTTGTTGGTCTACGTGACGTCTATTGTTCTGTCTCTGACTCACTCATTGTACACGGTTAATAATTACTTCGCCCTCCACAACATAACATGATATTGACCTGCCTCAACATTCTTCAACCCTTTGGTTACTCAAGTTTTTGCCAATCTTCTAAATTTCAGACTGTTCCAGTTTCTTGACTGTACAAATGGTTATTGCGTTGTTTTTTCTTACTGTTTCACACATTTTCTTACATACATTCAATAAGCAAATGCTAGATAGGCAGATAGATAGATAAATATAGCATTCTAGCAGGCTAACTGGAGTTTACGATTCTCATCCGCAGCATGGCAGTAACACATTGATTATTCCTATTTTTTTTATGTATTTGTGAATGTAATAGGACCTACCTTCAGTTAGAATTAATTCACTTTTGCTCAATTCCATCGCAGGTGCGAAATATTATATAGAGATAATTAAAAAGTATTAATAGCGACATGCAATTTCGCAACTTGGCGAAAGGGCGAAGAACTGAACTAACCTGCATTTTAAAATTGGCGCGAAGTGTATACATTCCATTTCTTCAATGTGCATGACGTCACTTATGGATGACGTCATACATGGCTCGATTCATATTGGCTAATTTTTGACCCCATTTAAACTACCGACTTGCAATTGTATTCTCGCCCCCCGCGACTCAGCACCTCCCCCCCCCACCCCCCACCATGGCCTCATACGTCACTAGCTCCACGCCACCTACTTCAGAGATCCAGTCCCCCGTGAGATTGCGTGCGCCGTTCAACACCACCGAGATGTCCTGGGTTTGATCCCCGAAACACTCCGGGCCCGTCTGGCTTCGAACCAACTGCATCCAGACGCCGAGGAGCACGACTACAAGCTGGAGAAACATGGCTCACTCTGATGTTAGAGGCGGGCTGGTGTCTAGTTATAACCATACCCTTGGGGGGTGGGGGGGGGGAGATGTTATTTGATATGTAGAGCGAAACACTATCGACGCTTACCGATATTTCAAAGTAAAATGACTCATTTAGGTACACGTGTTTGAATAATTCAATGTATGTAAAGTGATTGAAGTCAGGACCGACTCCAAGGTCGCGTTGAAATCGCGCGCAGTGGGCGAGTTGTTTCGTCAATACGCGACAAACCTGGGATTTGACAGAGTAGTTGTCTACCTTATTCCACAGCAATCAGCCAGATATTCGCCATTATCAGGAACCTCAATTAATAAAGTGCATATTTATAGACATGCAGTAAAGTAAAACCGTAAACTGCATACAGCCTCATGCTCAAAAAGGTTTGTGCGCAAGTAGATATTTGCGGATGTCAGTCCTCAACACCACAAGACCGTGAGCTAATAATCTTATGGACCGAATCCAGTGGAGTCTGGTCACTTGCGTCGATAAATCTGGCAATTCTTTTGAGCATGAGGCTGATACCAAATACAGTACTAGTACTGTATTTGCTGATACTTCATTGAGCCCAGGTAACACGGGAGGTCCTATGGAGGTCCTGAATTTAGGAAGATCCCTCGCAGAGAGGGGGATCCTAATGTGATGTACTATGGACCTCCATAGGACCTCGCAAATTGGGAGGTAGAGACAAATTTCAGAGCGGCCATTTTATCTTTTTTTGGGATATCCATGGGACCTCCATAGTACCTGGCAAATTGGGAGGTAAAGACAGATGTAAGAGCGGTCATTTTATCCTTTTTTGCTATATCCATGGGATATCCATGGGAGCTCCCTCCATGCGATGCGATAGGGTGACAACCAGAGTCATTTAACATTAGTTTAATGAAATAAATACTATTACGTGTATAAACAGATTAAGGATTGTAATTTCGATTGGTTGTTTTGCCATATTTATCGTGCTTTGTGGTGCAATTTTTTATGCTATATGGGGTAAAATTTGTAACTAAGTTACTCGGTGACACTGATTTGACTAGGTATAGTAGAAAGAAATACATTTCCTGTCATGCACTCTGCTCAAACTAACATTCTTGAGTAGCTGCGAAAATTATTACCGCGATATTTATCTCCAATCATCGAAAGAATCTGCACTTAAAATGTAAGTATTATTACTTTTGTTATATCTATTAATCGGAGGAAAGTTTTAGGCTATTTTACCTATACCTATAGGTCAGTCAGGGAAACTAGATGGTTCGTACTCTGCCTCTCTCTGACCCATAACATAAACATGTCATTCGTCTGCCGGACATCGTAGCAGCAACAACAACAACTACTCCGAGCTCCCGCAGCGACAAATCCAGTTCCGATCGCATGCTTTTGCAAGCTTTCGCAGTGAGTAAAATTTCATCAACCTACACACAGATCTAATATCTGCGTGATTATAACACAACACCTATCCAAGTCTAGCCCGGGAGGGCTGGGTCTAGAGATGTTAACACCTTCATCAGAGAGCTCGAAAATGATGCTCGACGATACTGAACCACCAATCGCAAAACGCAAACCAACACCCAGCCTACAGACTCTGAACTCTACTATAGCGCATTCATCTAATATCCCAGACATAACAGGCAGCAAGCGCCTTAAACAAGACAATACATCAATACTAACGTCCAACCGTTTCACACCTTTACATGACCTCAGCTCAGACGACGATGACGAAAGCGTGGTCTCGAAAACACAGAGAATGCCGACACAAACACCGAAGGTCAAGCGACCTCCCCCCATTGTTATATATCATATATTCAACAATCTAGTAGCCGAATTTGCCGAACTTCGCAACAAGTTGAGCGATGAATTTGAAATTAAATATAAAGGCGATCGAATTGTTTTACTTACTAATAATACCGAAGACTACAGTATTGTCATAAACTCCTGCAACGCAAATAAACTAAAATATCACACATACACTCAGAAAGATCAGCGAGAAGTAAGAATGGTGGCCAAAAACCTGCCACTTACTCTCTCAGAAGCGGATATCCTAGAGGATCTCAAGCATCAAAACATCCCTGTCACGAAAGTGATGCAACTGATCAGAAAGTCGCCGGGACAGGCAGGCCACCCCACCCGCCCGCTAAAATCCCACTCCTGATGTTTGTGATTACTTGCCCTCCAAAAACCAAGATGAGCGACTTCTACAAAATTAAGTCGATCTGTCGCTGTGTTATTAACTGGCAACCATATCGGACTGTTGGTGTCACACAATATCATAATTGCCAGTCTTTCAGGCATACAGCCAAAAACTGCCATAGAGACCCAAAGTGCGTCAAATGTAAGGAAAATCATTCAGCCAAAGTATGCGTGAAGGAAGCCTCGGCTCCACCCACTTGCACGAATTGCGGAGGACCGCATCCTGCTAACTATAGACAGTGTCCGGTGTACATCAAGCAGGCCACTCTCTTCAGCCAGCGATCACAGCACAGCCAAAACAACAACAACATTCAAAAAGGCAACAACAACTCCCGTAACTCATACCAGTATAAAGCTAATAACTTCCCGAGCATCAATAATATCCCCCCTACTCCCACTCCCCCACCACCCACCTGGCCACATACCAAGCGAAGAATTCAGCCACAACAAAACGTTTCAGATGACTCCATAAGCATTGCAGGAATAATCTCCCTGATTAAATCTCTCTTCGGAGGCCTCGACCTTCCCCAGATCAAATACACAATAATATCAACAATCAAAGAAGCGTCCCAAGCAACTGATACTTTCTCGAAGTTAGCTATTCTAGCAGAAGGAATTTTCTCCATATTTCCCTGATGGCTACCCAACTATCCAAGAATAATTTAATGTACTGAACAGTAATTCAGCACGAGGAAAAATTCTTGAAATGGGTAATCAAGCTCAAAGTAACCCAACAGATATCATAGGATTGTCAGAAACACATCTAACACCAAGAACAAAACTCAAACTAGCTGGCTTTAAAATCTACAGAAAAGACTCTCGCTCTCGCCATCAAAAACAACATACCTCACCATGAGCAATTCATCCCTGCTCTCGAGAAGATTGAAGCTGTCGCGTGTTGCATTGACTCCCAATCTTTGAATGTAACAGTAGTGTCTGTCTACAATCCCCCGCAAGGAAAAATCAGCACCAAGGACATAGATATTCTACTGAAACTCAACAATCAAGTAATAATTATGGGGGATTTGAACTCCAAACATATCAGCTGGAATTGCCAAACGAACAACAGGAATGGTATTCTTCTACTCGAACACGCCATCAAAAGGAAGTTTAAAATACACTCGCCTCCAGAACCCACTTACTTCCCTTCAAGAGCCAACGCACTCACAAGTGTACTGGACCTCGCCCTCATCAAAAACATTGACCACATCTCTAATCTAACCACCTCCCCATGTCTACCCTCAGATCACAATCCAGTCTTGTTCACTCTGGACAAATCAATCACACCACTGCCTCCCAGACTCTCTCATGACTACAAAACAGCGAACTGGAAACTATTTCGCTCCGAACTGGACAGAAACACAATTACCAATCCAAGGATCACAACATCGGAAGACATAGACGCACATGTAGATAAGTTCATATCCACGGTAAATGATGCACTAAATGTAGCTGCGCCCCCAAGGCCGATATCACTTCATCAACGAACTCTCCCTTCTAACATTCAAGAAAAAATTATAAGCCGAAACAAGCTGTTACGAGAATGGCAAGCCTCCAGACTTCCACACCAGAAAACGGCCATGAACAATCTAACAACATCAATACGCAGAGAGATTGCAAAGTGGAGAAACGACAACTGGAATGACTATCTCAGCAAGCTAAAACCTAGAGATACGTGTACTCTGTGGAACGCAACCAAAATCTTCAAAAAAGGCACTCAAGCCATACCTCCCCTCACCACTCAAACAGGGCAAGCAGTAAGTGATCTTCAAAAAGCTAATGCACTAGCAGCTAACTTTCAATCCATTCATACCCAAAACAATGCGATGAGCACTAATCGTCACGAACGACTGGTTAAGCAATCCATCAAGAAATTCTTCTCCACTCCCCCAAGCAAAGAGGATTGCGATCTGACCACACCAAAAGAAATTCAAAAGATTATACTCCAAAGGAAAAATAAAAAGGCTACAGGAGAAGACGGAATAACTAACTTCGTCCTCAAGCAACTTTCAAAAAAGGCCATCATCTATCTTACAGTAATAATAAACCACGTGTTACTTCTCTCCCACTTTCCTCCACGCTGGAAAACAGCTAAGATACTAGCATTTCACAAACCAGGTAAAAAAGCGCAAGAAGTCCAAAGCTACAGACCTATAAGCCTTCTCAGCTCAGTTAGCAAAGTAGTTGAAAAAGCCATCCTGGTCCGAATCAACTAACACATTCAAGAGAACAAAATCATAATCGACGAGCAATTTGGATTTAGAGCGAAACACTCGACAACCCAGCAACTGGTCCGCCTCACTGAGTTCATCACTGACAAATTCAACAGAAAGCAGCACACCGGCATGATCCTATTAGATATAGAAAAGGCGTTCGATACTGTTTGGCACGAGGGTTTACTCCACAAACTAATAGGGTTAAATTTCCCAAAATACCTATGCCACATTCTCCTCTCGTACCTGGAAAAGCGCAACTTCTTTGTCGCCATCAATCAAACAAAATCCACCATTCAAACCATTGAAGCAGGAGTTCCCCAAGGTTCCCTAATTGGTCCAACTCTTTTCTCACTATTCATAAATGATCTCCCGAAAAGCGCAAACACCCACCTGTCACTCTACGCGGACGATACAGCGATATTTTCTTCCTCGTTTAGACCGGATACTATCAGAAGAAGACTGCAGAAAGCTTATTAAAAAATTGAGAAGTTTTTCAACAAATGGAAGATTAGAGTTAACAACGCAAAGACGACAGCAATATTTTTCACGAAGAGGAGATCCTGAGAAAAATTAGAAAAGTAACTGCGAAATTTACAAAATAACAGGAAATAATATATTCAATTTGGTGATATTTCGCGGTATATTTCGCGATTTAGTCAGTTTGGTGGTGTTAAGCTAAGGGTAAATTTCGCGTTTTGTCGCAACTAGATTCCAGATTATTTGGGCCAGAAACATGTGGAAACGCATTTATCTTCATTTACAACACGTTGAAAATTTCGCGATCACCATACCGGGTGCAGGCGCAAAAAAAATCACCCTGTTTGAGAGGTCACTAGATATATCGAAACTTTCATAGATAGGATTCTGAAATTTGTACAGATTTGAATTTGTTCAAATTTGGTTGTCAAAAAATTGATCCAGAAAACTTCCAATGGTCGGGACGCTGTTTCTTCAAAACTATACCTGTACGATATCAATCTGAAAATTTCAAATTATATTGAAAATATATTAAGATCAATTGTGTAAAAATGTCAATCAATTTGAATGAATGGAACGAAATTTATGGAATCTTGAAGTCGAGCGTAAAATCAGAATGTAGATTATTTCTAAATTTTTATTACACACGTTATAAAAGTGAATTATTTCCCGTGCACTATTCTGTTTTCAAGATCAACTTCAAGATTCAATAACTTTCGTTCCATATTTTGATATTGATTGAAATATTTACACAATCGACCTTAATCTATTTTCAATATAATTTGAAATTTTCAGCTTGATCATACATAGTTTTGAAGAAACAGCGTCCCGGCCATTGGAGTTTTCTGGACGCGCGCTATTTGATCTCCGTATTATCAATTTTTTGACAACTAAATTTGAACAGCTGTAACTTTTTTCCTACAATAGTAATGTTTTTGAAATTTGCACATATGAAATATTGGTATGTTTTCTAATAGGTGTATAAACTTCAGAATCCTATCTATAATAGTCTCGATATAGTGAACTCTCAAACAGGGTGATTTTTTTGGCGCCACCCGGTATAATCGGATCTCTAATAATAGGTCCCTCAAAAGTTGCGCTAAAGAAAAATTAAAAAACAAACATATGTCACAATCGCATTTCTAATTACCAATTCATAAATATTTTTCGCATATTCTGAGAGGCACTTGTGTAACAATAATATCAGAAACTTATGGTCAGCTATTTGACAGATCCATACCTTTTCAGAGAGAGGGTAGAAGAGGGACTAATCATCCATTGTTTGACTTCCGTCGCTCGCGCTGACAGGTCGAGAGAAGGGGCGACGAGATCTTAATCTCTGATTCTATGCAAAACTTGCATTTACGGGGTTGATTAAATGGTCAGAGCGATGACAAACATGACCACTCTCTAAGACGGTCTGAGCCGGACTAAATGCAAAACCCGAAATTCACCGTTATTTTCAAAATGGCGGCCTTCAGAGAACCTTAACTGATACAGTTCCTTTATTGATGTAACGTCTACATTACGTTATGTTACTTGCAAAGTTCTTTTTTTCGTTTGAACAGACTCTACTTTTTCAGCAATCTTCCCAAAATTTCCCAACTTATACTTCCGGAGTAGCGATCTGCCATCAAAACAAGTTTTCACTGGCAGTCAGTGCAGCTGCATGAGTCATTGCTGTGGAATGTGCATGCTCTCGCCAGGCCAGTGATGATAAGGGTGTGGGGAGGGGTAGAAGGACCAATGAGAATCACTTTCACTTCACTCCCACATTAGTCCTCACTTGACCTTGGCTTGTTGCAGTGTGACGTACCTAGCAGCTCATTCTCCCTCCAACCATCGTCGCCATTACTTGTGCAGAGCATTGTTTATAATCTCTTCTAGTATTTCAATTTCGTTACGTGTGAATTTCTATCCTTTGTAGATTTATATGGTGATAAAAATACGTGAAAACTGAAACTATTTGCCGTGATGCTTTGTGCAGACAAAAATACTACACTACATGTATGACATTACGTTTGAAACCACTATTTCCCTGCCACAATATTCACGTTTTTTTCCCTAAAAATCCATCGCGGTAACTTTGCAAGTTACTTTTGGGTAACTGGTAACTTGTAAGTTCCTTTTTTCATGAAGTAACTTAACTTTAACTAAGTTCCTTTTTTGACCAAGTAACTTAACTTTAACGGAGTTCCTTTTCTCAAGTAACTTACTCAACACTGTGGAGTCCTACTTTACCACCACAGCATGTGGATTTTTACTTTACTGACTGGAAGTTAGACAATATCTACAGCCAGATGGAGTGCTAATGAACCGACCGGAAGGTATAATTTACCGGTAGTAGATGAGGTCTAATTTACCGACCGACAGATGGAGTTCTATTTACCGGCTGGAAACCCCTTCCGGTCGTTAAAGTAGGACGTCCTACTTTACCGACCGGAAGGTGGAGTCCTATTTTACCGACCAAAATATCATGGAAAATCCAAGCAAATAAATATCAGATAGTCATGGTTTGCCATTTTTCGAGAAAAGTGAGACATGACGCAATTTTGGGGTATTTTTTAAATAATGTTGTTATAATTTTTGTTCATTAGGTACCTATAGGAAACCCCCTTTTGTAAAGGTTAATGGTATAATGGTTATTTTCAAAACAAAAGGTACTGCCTATAAATTTACGACATTTCCCCCGGGTGCGAGAATACAATTGCAAGTCGGTACTTTAAATGCTGGTTTTACTTGTTGGTCTACGTGACGTCTATTGTTCTGTCTCTGACTCACTCATTGTACACGGTTAATAATTACTTCGCCCTCCACAACATAACATGATATTGACCTGCCTCAACATTCTTCAACCCTTTGGTTACTCAAGTTTTTGCCAATCTTCTAAATTTCAGACTGTTCCAGTTTCTTGACTGTACAAATGGTTATTGCGTTGTTTTTTCTTACTGTTTCACACATTTTCTTACATACATTCAATAAGCAAATGCTAGATAGGCAGATAGATAGATAAATATAGCATTCTAGCAGGCTAACTGGAGTTTACGATTCTCATCCGCAGCATGGCAGTAACACATTGATTATTCCTATTTTTTTTATGTATTTGTGAATGTAATAGGACCTACCTTCAGTTAGAATTAATTCACTTTTGCTCAATTCCATCGCAGGTGCGAAATATTATATAGAGATAATTAAAAAGTATTAATAGCGACATGCAATTTCGCAACTTGGCGAAAGGGCGAAGAACTGAACTAACCTGCATTTTAAAATTGGCGCGAAGTGTATACATTCCATTTCTTCAATGTGCATGACGTCACTTATGGATGACGTCATACATGGCTCGATTCATATTGGCTAATTTTTGACCCCATTTAAACTACCGACTTGCAATTGTATTCTCGCCCCCCGCGACTCAGCACCTCCCCCCCCCACCCCCCACCATGGCCTCATACGTCACTAGCTCCACGCCACCTACTTCAGAGATCCAGTCCCCCGTGAGATTGCGTGCGCCGTTCAACACCACCGAGATGTCCTGGGTTTGATCCCCGAAACACTCCGGGCCCGTCTGGCTTCGAACCAACTGCATCCAGACGCCGAGGAGCACGACTACAAGCTGGAGAAACATGGCTCACTCTGATGTTAGAGGCGGGCTGGTGTCTAGTTATAACCATACCCTTGGGGGGTGGGGGGGGGGAGATGTTATTTGATATGTAGAGCGAAACACTATCGACGCTTACCGATATTTCAAAGTAAAATGACTCATTTAGGTACACGTGTTTGAATAATTCAATGTATGTAAAGTGATTGAAGTCAGGACCGACTCCAAGGTCGCGTTGAAATCGCGCGCAGTGGGCGAGTTGTTTCGTCAATACGCGACAAACCTGGGATTTGACAGAGTAGTTGTCTACCTTATTCCACAGCAATCAGCCAGATATTCGCCATTATCAGGAACCTCAATTAATAAAGTGCATATTTATAGACATGCAGTAAAGTAAAACCGTAAACTGCATACAGCCTCATGCTCAAAAAGGTTTGTGCGCAAGTAGATATTTGCGGATGTCAGTCCTCAACACCACAAGACCGTGAGCTAATAATCTTATGGACCGAATCCAGTGGAGTCTGGTCACTTGCGTCGATAAATCTGGCAATTCTTTTGAGCATGAGGCTGATACCAAATACAGTACTAGTACTGTATTTGCTGATACTTCATTGAGCCCAGGTAACACGGGAGGTCCTATGGAGGTCCTGAATTTAGGAAGATCCCTCGCAGAGAGGGGGATCCTAATGTGATGTACTATGGACCTCCATAGGACCTCGCAAATTGGGAGGTAGAGACAAATTTCAGAGCGGCCATTTTATCTTTTTTTGGGATATCCATGGGACCTCCATAGTACCTGGCAAATTGGGAGGTAAAGACAGATGTAAGAGCGGTCATTTTATCCTTTTTTGCTATATCCATGGGATATCCATGGGAGCTCCCTCCATGCGATGCGATAGGGTGACAACCAGAGTCATTTAACATTAGTTTAATGAAATAAATACTATTACGTGTATAAACAGATTAAGGATTGTAATTTCGATTGGTTGTTTTGCCATATTTATCGTGCTTTGTGGTGCAATTTTTTATGCTATATGGGGTAAAATTTGTAACTAAGTTACTCGGTGACACTGATTTGACTAGGTATAGTAGAAAGAAATACATTTCCTGTCATGCACTCTGCTCAAACTAACATTCTTGAGTAGCTGCGAAAATTATTACCGCGATATTTATCTCCAATCATCGAAAGAATCTGCACTTAAAATGTAAGTATTATTACTTTTGTTATATCTATTAATCGGAGGAAAGTTTTAGGCTATTTTACCTATACCTATAGGTCAGTCAGGGAAACTAGATGGTTCGTACTCTGCCTCTCTCTGACCCATAACATAAACATGTCATTCGTCTGCCGGACATCGTAGCAGCAACAACAACAACTACTCCGAGCTCCCGCAGCGACAAATCCAGTTCCGATCGCATGCTTTTGCAAGCTTTCGCAGTGAGTAAAATTTCATCAACCTACACACAGATCTAATATCTGCGTGATTATAACACAACACCTATCCAAGTCTAGCCCGGGAGGGCTGGGTCTAGAGATGTTAACACCTTCATCAGAGAGCTCGAAAATGATGCTCGACGATACTGAACCACCAATCGCAAAACGCAAACCAACACCCAGCCTACAGACTCTGAACTCTACTATAGCGCATTCATCTAATATCCCAGACATAACAGGCAGCAAGCGCCTTAAACAAGACAATACATCAATACTAACGTCCAACCGTTTCACACCTTTACATGACCTCAGCTCAGACGACGATGACGAAAGCGTGGTCTCGAAAACACAGAGAATGCCGACACAAACACCGAAGGTCAAGCGACCTCCCCCCATTGTTATATATCATATATTCAACAATCTAGTAGCCGAATTTGCCGAACTTCGCAACAAGTTGAGCGATGAATTTGAAATTAAATATAAAGGCGATCGAATTGTTTTACTTACTAATAATACCGAAGACTACAGTATTGTCATAAACTCCTGCAACGCAAATAAACTAAAATATCACACATACACTCAGAAAGATCAGCGAGAAGTAAGAATGGTGGCCAAAAACCTGCCACTTACTCTCTCAGAAGCGGATATCCTAGAGGATCTCAAGCATCAAAACATCCCTGTCACGAAAGTGATGCAACTGATCAGAAAGTCGCCGGGACAGGCAGGCCACCCCACCCGCCCGCTAAAATCCCACTCCTGATGTTTGTGATTACTTGCCCTCCAAAAACCAAGATGAGCGACTTCTACAAAATTAAGTCGATCTGTCGCTGTGTTATTAACTGGCAACCATATCGGACTGTTGGTGTCACACAATATCATAATTGCCAGTCTTTCAGGCATACAGCCAAAAACTGCCATAGAGACCCAAAGTGCGTCAAATGTAAGGAAAATCATTCAGCCAAAGTATGCGTGAAGGAAGCCTCGGCTCCACCCACTTGCACGAATTGCGGAGGACCGCATCCTGCTAACTATAGACAGTGTCCGGTGTACATCAAGCAGGCCACTCTCTTCAGCCAGCGATCACAGCACAGCCAAAACAACAACAACATTCAAAAAGGCAACAACAACTCCCGTAACTCATACCAGTATAAAGCTAATAACTTCCCGAGCATCAATAATATCCCCCCTACTCCCACTCCCCCACCACCCACCTGGCCACATACCAAGCGAAGAATTCAGCCACAACAAAACGTTTCAGATGACTCCATAAGCATTGCAGGAATAATCTCCCTGATTAAATCTCTCTTCGGAGGCCTCGACCTTCCCCAGATCAAATACACAATAATATCAACAATCAAAGAAGCGTCCCAAGCAACTGATACTTTCTCGAAGTTAGCTATTCTAGCAGAAGGAATTTTCTCCATATTTCCCTGATGGCTACCCAACTATCCAAGAATAATTTAATGTACTGAACAGTAATTCAGCACGAGGAAAAATTCTTGAAATGGGTAATCAAGCTCAAAGTAACCCAACAGATATCATAGGATTGTCAGAAACACATCTAACACCAAGAACAAAACTCAAACTAGCTGGCTTTAAAATCTACAGAAAAGACTCTCGCTCTCGCCATCAAAAACAACATACCTCACCATGAGCAATTCATCCCTGCTCTCGAGAAGATTGAAGCTGTCGCGTGTTGCATTGACTCCCAATCTTTGAATGTAACAGTAGTGTCTGTCTACAATCCCCCGCAAGGAAAAATCAGCACCAAGGACATAGATATTCTACTGAAACTCAACAATCAAGTAATAATTATGGGGGATTTGAACTCCAAACATATCAGCTGGAATTGCCAAACGAACAACAGGAATGGTATTCTTCTACTCGAACACGCCATCAAAAGGAAGTTTAAAATACACTCGCCTCCAGAACCCACTTACTTCCCTTCAAGAGCCAACGCACTCCCAAGTGTACTGGACCTCGCCCTCATCAAAAACATTGACCACATCTCTAATCTAACCACCTCCCCATGTCTACCCTCAGATCACAATCCAGTCTTGTTCACTCTGGACAAATCAATCACACCACTGCCTCCCAGACTCTCTCATGACTACAAAACAGCGAACTGGAAACTATTTCGCTCCGAACTGGACAGAAACACAATTACCAATCCAAGGATCACAACATCGGAAGACATAGACGCACATGTAGATAAGTTCATATCCACGGTAAATGATGCACTAAATGTAGCTGCGCCCCCAAGGCCGATATCACTTCATCAACGAACTCTCCCTTCTAACATTCAAGAAAAAATTATAAGCCGAAACAAGCTGTTACGAGAATGGCAAGCCTCCAGACTTCCACACCAGAAAACGGCCATGAACAATCTAACAACATCAATACGCAGAGAGATTGCAAAGTGGAGAAACGACAACTGGAATGACTATCTCAGCAAGCTAAAACCTAGAGATACGTGTACTCTGTGGAACGCAACCAAAATCTTCAAAAAAGGCACTCAAGCCATACCTCCCCTCACCACTCAAACAGGGCAAGCAGTAAGTGATCTTCAAAAAGCTAATGCACTAGCAGCTAACTTTCAATCCATTCATACCCAAAACAATGCGATGAGCACTAATCGTCACGAACGACTGGTTAAGCAATCCATCAAGAAATTCTTCTCCACTCCCCCAAGCAAAGAGGATTGCGATCTGACCACACCAAAAGAAATTCAAAAGATTATACTCCAAAGGAAAAATAAAAAGGCTACAGGAGAAGACGGAATAACTAACTTCGTCCTCAAGCAACTTTCAAAAAAGGCCATCATCTATCTTACAGTAATAATAAACCACGTGTTACTTCTCTCCCACTTTCCTCCACGCTGGAAAACAGCTAAGATACTAGCATTTCACAAACCAGGTAAAAAAGCGCAAGAAGTCCAAAGCTACAGACCTATAAGCCTTCTCAGCTCAGTTAGCAAAGTAGTTGAAAAAGCCATCCTGGTCCGAATCAACTAACACATTCAAGAGAACAAAATCATAATCGACGAGCAATTTGGATTTAGAGCGAAACACTCGACAACCCAGCAACTGGTCCGCCTCACTGAGTTCATCACTGACAAATTCAACAGAAAGCAGCACACCGGCATGATCCTATTAGATATAGAAAAGGCGTTCGATACTGTTTGGCACGAGGGTTTACTCCACAAACTAATAGGGTTAAATTTCCCAAAATACCTATGCCACATTCTCCTCTCGTACCTGGAAAAGCGCAACTTCTTTGTCGCCATCAATCAAACAAAATCCACCATTCAAACCATTGAAGCAGGAGTTCCCCAAGGTTCCCTAATTGGTCCAACTCTTTTCTCACTATTCATAAATGATCTCCCGAAAAGCGCAAACACCCACCTGTCACTCTACGCGGACGATACAGCGATATTTTCTTCCTCGTTTAGACCGGATACTATCAGAAGAAGACTGCAGAAAGCTTATTAAAAAATTGAGAAGTTTTTCAACAAATGGAAGATTAGAGTTAACAACGCAAAGACGACAGCAATATTTTTCACGAAGAGGAGATCCTGAGAAAAATTAGAAAAGTAACTGCGAAATTTACAAAATAACAGGAAATAATATATTCAATTTGGTGATATTTCGCGGTATATTTCGCGATTTAGTCAGTTTGGTGGTGTTAAGCTAAGGGTAAATTTCGCGTTTTGTCGCAACTAGATTCCAGATTATTTGGGCCAGAAACATGTGGAAACGCATTTATCTTCATTTACAACACGTTGAAAATTTCGCGATCACCATACCGGGTGCAGGCGCAAAAAAAATCACCCTGTTTGAGAGGTCACTAGATATATCGAAACTTTCATAGATAGGATTCTGAAATTTGTACAGATTTGAATTTGTTCAAATTTGGTTGTCAAAAAATTGATCCAGAAAACTTCCAATGGTCGGGACGCTGTTTCTTCAAAACTATACCTGTACGATATCAATCTGAAAATTTCAAATTATATTGAAAATATATTAAGATCAATTGTGTAAAAATGTCAATCAATTTGAATGAATGGAACGAAATTTATGGAATCTTGAAGTCGAGCGTAAAATCAGAATGTAGATTATTTCTAAATTTTTATTACACACGTTATAAAAGTGAATTATTTCCCGTGCACTATTCTGTTTTCAAGATCAACTTCAAGATTCAATAACTTTCGTTCCATATTTTGATATTGATTGAAATATTTACACAATCGACCTTAATCTATTTTCAATATAATTTGAAATTTTCAGCTTGATCATACATAGTTTTGAAGAAACAGCGTCCCGGCCATTGGAGTTTTCTGGACGCGCGCTATTTGATCTCCGTATTATCAATTTTTTGACAACTAAATTTGAACAGCTGTAACTTTTTTCCTACAATAGTAATGTTTTTGAAATTTGCACATATGAAATATTGGTATGTTTTCTAATAGGTGTATAAACTTCAGAATCCTATCTATAATAGTCTCGATATAGTGAACTCTCAAACAGGGTGATTTTTTTGGCGCCACCCGGTATAATCGGATCTCTAATAATAGGTCCCTCAAAAGTTGCGCTAAAGAAAAATTAAAAAACAAACATATGTCACAATCGCATTTCTAATTACCAATTCATAAATATTTTTCGCATATTCTGAGAGGCACTTGTGTAACAATAATATCAGAAACTTATGGTCAGCTATTTGACAGATCCATACCTTTTCAGAGAGAGGGTAGAAGAGGGACTAATCATCCATTGTTTGACTTCCGTCGCTCGCGCTGACAGGTCGAGAGAAGGGGCGACGAGATCTTAATCTCTGATTCTATGCAAAACTTGCATTTACGGGGTTGATTAAATGGTCAGAGCGATGACAAACATGACCACTCTCTAAGACGGTCTGAGCCGGACTAAATGCAAAACCCGAAATTCACCGTTATTTTCAAAATGGCGGCCTTCAGAGAACCTTAACTGATACAGTTCCTTTATTGATGTAACGTCTACATTACGTTATGTTACTTGCAAAGTTCTTTTTTTCGTTTGAACAGACTCTACTTTTTCAGCAATCTTCCCAAAATTTCCCAACTTATACTTCCGGAGTAGCGATCTGCCATCAAAACAAGTTTTCACTGGCAGTCAGTGCAGCTGCATGAGTCATTGCTGTGGAATGTGCATGCTCTCGCCAGGCCAGTGATGATAAGGGTGTGGGGAGGGGTAGAAGGACCAATGAGAATCACTTTCACTTCACTCCCACATTAGTCCTCACTTGACCTTGGCTTGTTGCAGTGTGACGTACCTAGCAGCTCATTCTCCCTCCAACCATCGTCGCCATTACTTGTGCAGAGCATTGTTTATAATCTCTTCTAGTATTTCAATTTCGTTACGTGTGAATTTCTATCCTTTGTAGATTTATATGGTGATAAAAATACGTGAAAACTGAAACTATTTGCCGTGATACTTTGTGCAGACAAAAATACTACACTACATGTATGACATTACGTTTGAAACCACTATTTCCCTGCCACAATATTCACGTTTTTTTCCCTAAAAATCCATCGCGGTAACTTTGCAAGTTACTTTTGGGTAACTGGTAACTTGTAAGTTCCTTTTTTCATGAAGTAACTTAACTTTAACTAAGTTCCTTTTTTGACCAAGTAACTTAACTTTAACGGAGTTCCTTTTCTCAAGTAACTTACTCAACACTGTGGAGTCCTACTTTACCACCACAGCATGTGGATTTTTACTTTACTGACTGGAAGTTAGACAATATCTACAGCCAGATGGAGTGCTAATGAACCGACCGGAAGGTATAATTTACCGGTAGTAGATGAGGTCTAATTTACCGACCGACAGATGGAGTTCTATTTACCGGCTGGAAACCCCTTCCGGTCGTTAAAGTAGGACGTCCTACTTTACCGACCGGAAGGTGGAGTCCTATTTTACCGACCAAAATATCATGGAAAATCCAAGCAAATAAATATCAGATAGTCATGGTTTGCCATTTTTCGAGAAAAGTGAGACATGACGCAATTTTGGGGTATTTTTTAAATAATGTTGTTATAATTTTTGTTCATTAGGTACCTATAGGAAACCCCCTTTTGTAAAGGTTAATGGTATAATGGTTATTTTCAAAACAAAAGGTACTGCCTATAAATTTACGACATTTCCCCCGGGTGCGAGAATACAATTGCAAGTCGGTACTTTAAATGCTGGTTTTACTTGTTGGTCTACGTGACGTCTATTGTTCTGTCTCTGACTCACTCATTGTACACGGTTAATAATTACTTCGCCCTCCACAACATAACATGATATTGACCTGCCTCAACATTCTTCAACCCTTTGGTTACTCAAGTTTTTGCCAATCTTCTAAATTTCAGACTGTTCCAGTTTCTTGACTGTACAAATGGTTATTGCGTTGTTTTTTCTTACTGTTTCACACATTTTCTTACATACATTCAATAAGCAAATGCTAGATAGGCAGATAGATAGATAAATATAGCATTCTAGCAGGCTAACTGGAGTTTACGATTCTCATCCGCAGCATGGCAGTAACACATTGATTATTCCTATTTTTTTTATGTATTTGTGAATGTAATAGGACCTACCTTCAGTTAGAATTAATTCACTTTTGCTCAATTCCATCGCAGGTGCGAAATATTATATAGAGATAATTAAAAAGTATTAATAGCGACATGCAATTTCGCAACTTGGCGAAAGGGCGAAGAACTGAACTAACCTGCATTTTAAAATTGGCGCGAAGTGTATACATTCCATTTCTTCAATGTGCATGACGTCACTTATGGATGACGTCATACATGGCTCGATTCATATTGGCTAATTTTTGACCCCATTTAAACTACCGACTTGCAATTGTATTCTCGCCCCCCGCGACTCAGCACCTCCCCCCCCCACCCCCCACCATGGCCTCATACGTCACTAGCTCCACGCCACCTACTTCAGAGATCCAGTCCCCCGTGAGATTGCGTGCGCCGTTCAACACCACCGAGATGTCCTGGGTTTGATCCCCGAAACACTCCGGGCCCGTCTGGCTTCGAACCAACTGCATCCAGACGCCGAGGAGCACGACTACAAGCTGGAGAAACATGGCTCACTCTGATGTTAGAGGCGGGCTGGTGTCTAGTTATAACCATACCCTTGGGGGGTGGGGGGGGGGGAGATGTTATTTGATATGTAGAGCGAAACACTATCGCGCTTACCGATATTTCAAAGTAAAATGACTCATTTAGGTACACGTGTTTGAATAATTCAATGTATGTAAAGTGATTGAAGTCAGGACCGACTCCAAGGTCGCGTTGAAATCGCGCGCAGTGGGCGAGTTGTTTCGTCAATACGCGACAAACCTGGGATTTGACAGAGTAGTTGTCTACCTTATTCCACAGCAATCAGCCAGATATTCGCCATTATCAGGAACCTCAATTAATAAAGTGCATATTTATAGACATGCAGTAAAGTAAAACCGTAAACTGCATACAGCCTCATGCTCAAAAAGGTTTGTGCGCAAGTAGATATTTGCGGATGTCAGTCCTCAACACCACAAGACCGTGAGCTAATAATCTTATGGACCGAATCCAGTGGAGTCTGGTCACTTGCGTCGATAAATCTGGCAATTCTTTTGAGCATGAGGCTGATACCAAATACAGTACTAGTACTGTATTTGCTGATACTTCATTGAGCCCAGGTAACACGGGAGGTCCTATGGAGGTCCTGAATTTAGGAAGATCCCTCGCAGAGAGGGGGATCCTAATGTGATGTACTATGGACCTCCATAGGACCTCGCAAATTGGGAGGTAGAGACAAATTTCAGAGCGGCCATTTTATCTTTTTTTGGGATATCCATGGGACCTCCATAGTACCTGGCAAATTGGGAGGTAAAGACAGATGTAAGAGCGGTCATTTTATCCTTTTTTGCTATATCCATGGGATATCCATGGGAGCTCCCTCCATGCGATGCGATAGGGTGACAACCAGAGTCATTTAACATTAGTTTAATGAAATAAATACTATTACGTGTATAAACAGATTAAGGATTGTAATTTCGATTGGTTGTTTTGCCATATTTATCGTGCTTTGTGGTGCAATTTTTTATGCTATATGGGGTAAAATTTGTAACTAAGTTACTCGGTGACACTGATTTGACTAGGTATAGTAGAAAGAAATACATTTCCTGTCATGCACTCTGCTCAAACTAACATTCTTGAGTAGCTGCGAAAATTATTACCGCGATATTTATCTCCAATCATCGAAAGAATCTGCACTTAAAATGTAAGTATTATTACTTTTGTTATATCTATTAATCGGAGGAAAGTTTTAGGCTATTTTACCTATACCTATAGGTCAGTCAGGGAAACTAGATGGTTCGTACTCTGCCTCTCTCTGACCCATAACATAAACATGTCATTCGTCTGCCGGACATCGTAGCAGCAACAACAACAACTACTCCGAGCTCCCGCAGCGACAAATCCAGTTCCGATCGCATGCTTTTGCAAGCTTTCGCAGTGAGTAAAATTTCATCAACCTACACACAGATCTAATATCTGCGTGATTATAACACAACACCTATCCAAGTCTAGCCCGGGAGGGCTGGGTCTAGAGATGTTAACACCTTCATCAGAGAGCTCGAAAATGATGCTCGACGATACTGAACCACCAATCGCAAAACGCAAACCAACACCCAGCCTACAGACTCTGAACTCTACTATAGCGCATTCATCTAATATCCCAGACATAACAGGCAGCAAGCGCCTTAAACAAGACAATACATCAATACTAACGTCCAACCGTTTCACACCTTTACATGACCTCAGCTCAGACGACGATGACGAAAGCGTGGTCTCGAAAACACAGAGAATGCCGACACAAACACCGAAGGTCAAGCGACCTCCCCCCATTGTTATATATCATATATTCAACAATCTAGTAGCCGAATTTGCCGAACTTCGCAACAAGTTGAGCGATGAATTTGAAATTAAATATAAAGGCGATCGAATTGTTTTACTTACTAATAATACCGAAGACTACAGTATTGTCATAAACTCCTGCAACGCAAATAAACTAAAATATCACACATACACTCAGAAAGATCAGCGAGAAGTAAGAATGGTGGCCAAAAACCTGCCACTTACTCTCTCAGAAGCGGATATCCTAGAGGATCTCAAGCATCAAAACATCCCTGTCACGAAAGTGATGCAACTGATCAGAAAGTCGCCGGGACAGGCAGGCCACCCCACCCGCCCGCTAAAATCCCACTCCTGATGTTTGTGATTACTTGCCCTCCAAAAACCAAGATGAGCGACTTCTACAAAATTAAGTCGATCTGTCGCTGTGTTATTAACTGGCAACCATATCGGACTGTTGGTGTCACACAATATCATAATTGCCAGTCTTTCAGGCATACAGCCAAAAACTGCCATAGAGACCCAAAGTGCGTCAAATGTAAGGAAAATCATTCAGCCAAAGTATGCGTGAAGGAAGCCTCGGCTCCACCCACTTGCACGAATTGCGGAGGACCGCATCCTGCTAACTATAGACAGTGTCCGGTGTACATCAAGCAGGCCACTCTCTTCAGCCAGCGATCACAGCACAGCCAAAACAACAACAACATTCAAAAAGGCAACAACAACTCCCGTAACTCATACCAGTATAAAGCTAATAACTTCCCGAGCATCAATAATATCCCCCCTACTCCCACTCCCCCACCACCCACCTGGCCACATACCAAGCGAAGAATTCAGCCACAACAAAACGTTTCAGATGACTCCATAAGCATTGCAGGAATAATCTCCCTGATTAAATCTCTCTTCGGAGGCCTCGACCTTCCCCAGATCAAATACACAATAATATCAACAATCAAAGAAGCGTCCCAAGCAACTGATACTTTCTCGAAGTTAGCTATTCTAGCAGAAGGAATTTTCTCCATATTTCCCTGATGGCTACCCAACTATCCAAGAATAATTTAATGTACTGAACAGTAATTCAGCACGAGGAAAAATTCTTGAAATGGGTAATCAAGCTCAAAGTAACCCAACAGATATCATAGGATTGTCAGAAACACATCTAACACCAAGAACAAAACTCAAACTAGCTGGCTTTAAAATCTACAGAAAAGACTCTCGCTCTCGCCATCAAAAACAACATACCTCACCATGAGCAATTCATCCCTGCTCTCGAGAAGATTGAAGCTGTCGCGTGTTGCATTGACTCCCAATCTTTGAATGTAACAGTAGTGTCTGTCTACAATCCCCCGCAAGGAAAAATCAGCACCAAGGACATAGATATTCTACTGAAACTCAACAATCAAGTAATAATTATGGGGGATTTGAACTCCAAACATATCAGCTGGAATTGCCAAACGAACAACAGGAATGGTATTCTTCTACTCGAACACGCCATCAAAAGGAAGTTTAAAATACACTCGCCTCCAGAACCCACTTACTTCCCTTCAAGAGCCAACGCACTCCCAAGTGTACTGGACCTCGCCCTCATCAAAAACATTGACCACATCTCTAATCTAACCACCTCCCCATGTCTACCCTCAGATCACAATCCAGTCTTGTTCACTCTGGACAAATCAATCACACCACTGCCTCCCAGACTCTCTCATGACTACAAAACAGCGAACTGGAAACTATTTCGCTCCGAACTGGACAGAAACACAATTACCAATCCAAGGATCACAACATCGGAAGACATAGACGCACATGTAGATAAGTTCATATCCACGGTAAATGATGCACTAAATGTAGCTGCGCCCCCAAGGCCGATATCACTTCATCAACGAACTCTCCCTTCTAACATTCAAGAAAAAATTATAAGCCGAAACAAGCTGTTACGAGAATGGCAAGCCTCCAGACTTCCACACCAGAAAACGGCCATGAACAATCTAACAACATCAATACGCAGAGAGATTGCAAAGTGGAGAAACGACAACTGGAATGACTATCTCAGCAAGCTAAAACCTAGAGATACGTGTACTCTGTGGAACGCAACCAAAATCTTCAAAAAAGGCACTCAAGCCATACCTCCCCTCACCACTCAAACAGGGCAAGCAGTAAGTGATCTTCAAAAAGCTAATGCACTAGCAGCTAACTTTCAATCCATTCATACCCAAAACAATGCGATGAGCACTAATCGTCACGAACGACTGGTTAAGCAATCCATCAAGAAATTCTTCTCCACTCCCCCAAGCAAAGAGGATTGCGATCTGACCACACCAAAAGAAATTCAAAAGATTATACTCCAAAGGAAAAATAAAAAGGCTACAGGAGAAGACGGAATAACTAACTTCGTCCTCAAGCAACTTTCAAAAAAGGCCATCATCTATCTTACAGTAATAATAAACCACGTGTTACTTCTCTCCCACTTTCCTCCACGCTGGAAAACAGCTAAGATACTAGCATTTCACAAACCAGGTAAAAAAGCGCAAGAAGTCCAAAGCTACAGACCTATAAGCCTTCTCAGCTCAGTTAGCAAAGTAGTTGAAAAAGCCATCCTGGTCCGAATCAACTAACACATTCAAGAGAACAAAATCATAATCGACGAGCAATTTGGATTTAGAGCGAAACACTCGACAACCCAGCAACTGGTCCGCCTCACTGAGTTCATCACTGACAAATTCAACAGAAAGCAGCACACCGGCATGATCCTATTAGATATAGAAAAGGCGTTCGATACTGTTTGGCACGAGGGTTTACTCCACAAACTAATAGGGTTAAATTTCCCAAAATACCTATGCCACATTCTCCTCTCGTACCTGGAAAAGCGCAACTTCTTTGTCGCCATCAATCAAACAAAATCCACCATTCAAACCATTGAAGCAGGAGTTCCCCAAGGTTCCCTAATTGGTCCAACTCTTTTCTCACTATTCATAAATGATCTCCCGAAAAGCGCAAACACCCACCTGTCACTCTACGCGGACGATACAGCGATATTTTCTTCCTCGTTTAGACCGGATACTATCAGAAGAAGACTGCAGAAAGCTTATTAAAAAATTGAGAAGTTTTTCAACAAATGGAAGATTAGAGTTAACAACGCAAAGACGACAGCAATATTTTTCACGAAGAGGAGATCCTGAGAAAAATTAGAAAAGTAACTGCGAAATTTACAAAATAACAGGAAATAATATATTCAATTTGGTGATATTTCGCGGTATATTTCGCGATTTAGTCAGTTTGGTGGTGTTAAGCTAAGGGTAAATTTCGCGTTTTGTCGCAACTAGATTCCAGATTATTTGGGCCAGAAACATGTGGAAACGCATTTATCTTCATTTACAACACGTTGAAAATTTCGCGATCACCATACCGGGTGCAGGCGCAAAAAAAATCACCCTGTTTGAGAGGTCACTAGATATATCGAAACTTTCATAGATAGGATTCTGAAATTTGTACAGATTTGAATTTGTTCAAATTTGGTTGTCAAAAAATTGATCCAGAAAACTTCCAATGGTCGGGACGCTGTTTCTTCAAAACTATACCTGTACGATATCAATCTGAAAATTTCAAATTATATTGAAAATATATTAAGATCAATTGTGTAAAAATGTCAATCAATTTGAATGAATGGAACGAAATTTATGGAATCTTGAAGTCGAGCGTAAAATCAGAATGTAGATTATTTCTAAATTTTTATTACACACGTTATAAAAGTGAATTATTTCCCGTGCACTATTCTGTTTTCAAGATCAACTTCAAGATTCAATAACTTTCGTTCCATATTTTGATATTGATTGAAATATTTACACAATCGACCTTAATCTATTTTCAATATAATTTGAAATTTTCAGCTTGATCATACATAGTTTTGAAGAAACAGCGTCCCGGCCATTGGAGTTTTCTGGACGCGCGCTATTTGATCTCCGTATTATCAATTTTTTGACAACTAAATTTGAACAGCTGTAACTTTTTTCCTACAATAGTAATGTTTTTGAAATTTGCACATATGAAATATTGGTATGTTTTCTAATAGGTGTATAAACTTCAGAATCCTATCTATAATAGTCTCGATATAGTGAACTCTCAAACAGGGTGATTTTTTTGGCGCCACCCGGTATAATCGGATCTCTAATAATAGGTCCCTCAAAAGTTGCGCTAAAGAAAAATTAAAAAACAAACATATGTCACAATCGCATTTCTAATTACCAATTCATAAATATTTTTCGCATATTCTGAGAGGCACTTGTGTAACAATAATATCAGAAACTTATGGTCAGCTATTTGACAGATCCATACCTTTTCAGAGAGAGGGTAGAAGAGGGACTAATCATCCATTGTTTGACTTCCGTCGCTCGCGCTGACAGGTCGAGAGAAGGGGCGACGAGATCTTAATCTCTGATTCTATGCAAAACTTGCATTTACGGGGTTGATTAAATGGTCAGAGCGATGACAAACATGACCACTCTCTAAGACGGTCTGAGCCGGACTAAATGCAAAACCCGAAATTCACCGTTATTTTCAAAATGGCGGCCTTCAGAGAACCTTAACTGATACAGTTCCTTTATTGATGTAACGTCTACATTACGTTATGTTACTTGCAAAGTTCTTTTTTTCGTTTGAACAGACTCTACTTTTTCAGCAATCTTCCCAAAATTTCCCAACTTATACTTCCGGAGTAGCGATCTGCCATCAAAACAAGTTTTCACTGGCAGTCAGTGCAGCTGCATGAGTCATTGCTGTGGAATGTGCATGCTCTCGCCAGGCCAGTGATGATAAGGGTGTGGGGAGGGGTAGAAGGACCAATGAGAATCACTTTCACTTCACTCCCACATTAGTCCTCACTTGACCTTGGCTTGTTGCAGTGTGACGTACCTAGCAGCTCATTCTCCCTCCAACCATCGTCGCCATTACTTGTGCAGAGCATTGTTTATAATCTCTTCTAGTATTTCAATTTCGTTACGTGTGAATTTCTATCCTTTGTAGATTTATATGGTGATAAAAATACGTGAAAACTGAAACTATTTGCCGTGATGCTTTGTGCAGACAAAAATACTACACTACATGTATGACATTACGTTTGAAACCACTATTTCCCTGCCACAATATTCACGTTTTTTTCCCTAAAAATCCATCGCGGTAACTTTGCAAGTTACTTTTGGGTAACTGGTAACTTGTAAGTTCCTTTTTTCATGAAGTAACTTAACTTTAACTAAGTTCCTTTTTTGACCAAGTAACTTAACTTTAACGGAGTTCCTTTTCTCAAGTAACTTACTCAACACTGTGGAGTCCTACTTTACCACCACAGCATGTGGATTTTTACTTTACTGACTGGAAGTTAGACAATATCTACAGCCAGATGGAGTGCTAATGAACCGACCGGAAGGTATAATTTACCGGTAGTAGATGAGGTCTAATTTACCGACCGACAGATGGAGTTCTATTTACCGGCTGGAAACCCCTTCCGGTCGTTAAAGTAGGACGTCCTACTTTACCGACCGGAAGGTGGAGTCCTATTTTACCGACCAAAATATCATGGAAAATCCAAGCAAATAAATATCAGATAGTCATGGTTTGCCATTTTTCGAGAAAAGTGAGACATGACGCAATTTTGGGGTATTTTTTAAATAATGTTGTTATAATTTTTGTTCATTAGGTACCTATAGGAAACCCCCTTTTGTAAAGGTTAATGGTATAATGGTTATTTTCAAAACAAAAGGTACTGCCTATAAATTTACGACATTTCCCCCGGGTGCGAGAATACAATTGCAAGTCGGTACTTTAAATGCTGGTTTTACTTGTTGGTCTACGTGACGTCTATTGTTCTGTCTCTGACTCACTCATTGTACACGGTTAATAATTACTTCGCCCTCCACAACATAACATGATATTGACCTGCCTCAACATTCTTCAACCCTTTGGTTACTCAAGTTTTTGCCAATCTTCTAAATTTCAGACTGTTCCAGTTTCTTGACTGTACAAATGGTTATTGCGTTGTTTTTTCTTACTGTTTCACACATTTTCTTACATACATTCAATAAGCAAATGCTAGATAGGCAGATAGATAGATAAATATAGCATTCTAGCAGGCTAACTGGAGTTTACGATTCTCATCCGCAGCATGGCAGTAACACATTGATTATTCCTATTTTTTTTATGTATTTGTGAATGTAATAGGACCTACCTTCAGTTAGAATTAATTCACTTTTGCTCAATTCCATCGCAGGTGCGAAATATTATATAGAGATAATTAAAAAGTATTAATAGCGACATGCAATTTCGCAACTTGGCGAAAGGGCGAAGAACTGAACTAACCTGCATTTTAAAATTGGCGCGAAGTGTATACATTCCATTTCTTCAATGTGCATGACGTCACTTATGGATGACGTCATACATGGCTCGATTCATATTGGCTAATTTTTGACCCCATTTAAACTACCGACTTGCAATTGTATTCTCGCCCCCCGCGACTCAGCACCTCCCCCCCCCACCCCCCACCATGGCCTCATACGTCACTAGCTCCACGCCACCTACTTCAGAGATCCAGTCCCCCGTGAGATTGCGTGCGCCGTTCAACACCACCGAGATGTCCTGGGTTTGATCCCCGAAACACTCCGGGCCCGTCTGGCTTCGAACCAACTGCATCCAGACGCCGAGGAGCACGACTACAAGCTGGAGAAACATGGCTCACTCTGATGTTAGAGGCGGGCTGGTGTCTAGTTATAACCATACCCTTGGGGGGTGGGGGGGGGGAGATGTTATTTGATATGTAGAGCGAAACACTATCGACGCTTACCGATATTTCAAAGTAAAATGACTCATTTAGGTACACGTGTTTGAATAATTCAATGTATGTAAAGTGATTGAAGTCAGGACCGACTCCAAGGTCGCGTTGAAATCGCGCGCAGTGGGCGAGTTGTTTCGTCAATACGCGACAAACCTGGGATTTGACAGAGTAGTTGTCTACCTTATTCCACAGCAATCAGCCAGATATTCGCCATTATCAGGAACCTCAATTAATAAAGTGCATATTTATAGACATGCAGTAAAGTAAAACCGTAAACTGCATACAGCCTCATGCTCAAAAAGGTTTGTGCGCAAGTAGATATTTGCGGATGTCAGTCCTCAACACCACAAGACCGTGAGCTAATAATCTTATGGACCGAATCCAGTGGAGTCTGGTCACTTGCGTCGATAAATCTGGCAATTCTTTTGAGCATGAGGCTGATACCAAATACAGTACTAGTACTGTATTTGCTGATACTTCATTGAGCCCAGGTAACACGGGAGGTCCTATGGAGGTCCTGAATTTAGGAAGATCCCTCGCAGAGAGGGGGATCCTAATGTGATGTACTATGGACCTCCATAGGACCTCGCAAATTGGGAGGTAGAGACAAATTTCAGAGCGGCCATTTTATCTTTTTTTGGGATATCCATGGGACCTCCATAGTACCTGGCAAATTGGGAGGTAAAGACAGATGTAAGAGCGGTCATTTTATCCTTTTTTGCTATATCCATGGGATATCCATGGGAGCTCCCTCCATGCGATGCGATAGGGTGACAACCAGAGTCATTTAACATTAGTTTAATGAAATAAATACTATTACGTGTATAAACAGATTAAGGATTGTAATTTCGATTGGTTGTTTTGCCATATTTATCGTGCTTTGTGGTGCAATTTTTTATGCTATATGGGGTAAAATTTGTAACTAAGTTACTCGGTGACACTGATTTGACTAGGTATAGTAGAAAGAAATACATTTCCTGTCATGCACTCTGCTCAAACTAACATTCTTGAGTAGCTGCGAAAATTATTACCGCGATATTTATCTCCAATCATCGAAAGAATCTGCACTTAAAATGTAAGTATTATTACTTTTGTTATATCTATTAATCGGAGGAAAGTTTTAGGCTATTTTACCTATACCTATAGGTCAGTCAGGGAAACTAGATGGTTCGTACTCTGCCTCTCTCTGACCCATAACATAAACATGTCATTCGTCTGCCGGACATCGTAGCAGCAACAACAACAACTACTCCGAGCTCCCGCAGCGACAAATCCAGTTCCGATCGCATGCTTTTGCAAGCTTTCGCAGTGAGTAAAATTTCATCAACCTACACACAGATCTAATATCTGCGTGATTATAACACAACACCTATCCAAGTCTAGCCCGGGAGGGCTGGGTCTAGAGATGTTAACACCTTCATCAGAGAGCTCGAAAATGATGCTCGACGATACTGAACCACCAATCGCAAAACGCAAACCAACACCCAGCCTACAGACTCTGAACTCTACTATAGCGCATTCATCTAATATCCCAGACATAACAGGCAGCAAGCGCCTTAAACAAGACAATACATCAATACTAACGTCCAACCGTTTCACACCTTTACATGACCTCAGCTCAGACGACGATGACGAAAGCGTGGTCTCGAAAACACAGAGAATGCCGACACAAACACCGAAGGTCAAGCGACCTCCCCCCATTGTTATATATCATATATTCAACAATCTAGTAGCCGAATTTGCCGAACTTCGCAACAAGTTGAGCGATGAATTTGAAATTAAATATAAAGGCGATCGAATTGTTTTACTTACTAATAATACCGAAGACTACAGTATTGTCATAAACTCCTGCAACGCAAATAAACTAAAATATCACACATACACTCAGAAAGATCAGCGAGAAGTAAGAATGGTGGCCAAAAACCTGCCACTTACTCTCTCAGAAGCGGATATCCTAGAGGATCTCAAGCATCAAAACATCCCTGTCACGAAAGTGATGCAACTGATCAGAAAGTCGCCGGGACAGGCAGGCCACCCCACCCGCCCGCTAAAATCCCACTCCTGATGTTTGTGATTACTTGCCCTCCAAAAACCAAGATGAGCGACTTCTACAAAATTAAGTCGATCTGTCGCTGTGTTATTAACTGGCAACCATATCGGACTGTTGGTGTCACACAATATCATAATTGCCAGTCTTTCAGGCATACAGCCAAAAACTGCCATAGAGACCCAAAGTGCGTCAAATGTAAGGAAAATCATTCAGCCAAAGTATGCGTGAAGGAAGCCTCGGCTCCACCCACTTGCACGAATTGCGGAGGACCGCATCCTGCTAACTATAGACAGTGTCCGGTGTACATCAAGCAGGCCACTCTCTTCAGCCAGCGATCACAGCACAGCCAAAACAACAACAACATTCAAAAAGGCAACAACAACTCCCGTAACTCATACCAGTATAAAGCTAATAACTTCCCGAGCATCAATAATATCCCCCCTACTCCCACTCCCCCACCACCCACCTGGCCACATACCAAGCGAAGAATTCAGCCACAACAAAACGTTTCAGATGACTCCATAAGCATTGCAGGAATAATCTCCCTGATTAAATCTCTCTTCGGAGGCCTCGACCTTCCCCAGATCAAATACACAATAATATCAACAATCAAAGAAGCGTCCCAAGCAACTGATACTTTCTCGAAGTTAGCTATTCTAGCAGAAGGAATTTTCTCCATATTTCCCTGATGGCTACCCAACTATCCAAGAATAATTTAATGTACTGAACAGTAATTCAGCACGAGGAAAAATTCTTGAAATGGGTAATCAAGCTCAAAGTAACCCAACAGATATCATAGGATTGTCAGAAACACATCTAACACCAAGAACAAAACTCAAACTAGCTGGCTTTAAAATCTACAGAAAAGACTCTCGCTCTCGCCATCAAAAACAACATACCTCACCATGAGCAATTCATCCCTGCTCTCGAGAAGATTGAAGCTGTCGCGTGTTGCATTGACTCCCAATCTTTGAATGTAACAGTAGTGTCTGTCTACAATCCCCCGCAAGGAAAAATCAGCACCAAGGACATAGATATTCTACTGAAACTCAACAATCAAGTAATAATTATGGGGGATTTGAACTCCAAACATATCAGCTGGAATTGCCAAACGAACAACAGGAATGGTATTCTTCTACTCGAACACGCCATCAAAAGGAAGTTTAAAATACACTCGCCTCCAGAACCCACTTACTTCCCTTCAAGAGCCAACGCACTCCCAAGTGTACTGGACCTCGCCCTCATCAAAAACATTGACCACATCTCTAATCTAACCACCTCCCCATGTCTACCCTCAGATCACAATCCAGTCTTGTTCACTCTGGACAAATCAATCACACCACTGCCTCCCAGACTCTCTCATGACTACAAAACAGCGAACTGGAAACTATTTCGCTCCGAACTGGACAGAAACACAATTACCAATCCAAGGATCACAACATCGGAAGACATAGACGCACATGTAGATAAGTTCATATCCACGGTAAATGATGCACTAAATGTAGCTGCGCCCCCAAGGCCGATATCACTTCATCAACGAACTCTCCCTTCTAACATTCAAGAAAAAATTATAAGCCGAAACAAGCTGTTACGAGAATGGCAAGCCTCCAGACTTCCACACCAGAAAACGGCCATGAACAATCTAACAACATCAATACGCAGAGAGATTGCAAAGTGGAGAAACGACAACTGGAATGACTATCTCAGCAAGCTAAAACCTAGAGATACGTGTACTCTGTGGAACGCAACCAAAATCTTCAAAAAAGGCACTCAAGCCATACCTCCCCTCACCACTCAAACAGGGCAAGCAGTAAGTGATCTTCAAAAAGCTAATGCACTAGCAGCTAACTTTCAATCCATTCATACCCAAAACAATGCGATGAGCACTAATCGTCACGAACGACTGGTTAAGCAATCCATCAAGAAATTCTTCTCCACTCCCCCAAGCAAAGAGGATTGCGATCTGACCACACCAAAAGAAATTCAAAAGATTATACTCCAAAGGAAAAATAAAAAGGCTACAGGAGAAGACGGAATAACTAACTTCGTCCTCAAGCAACTTTCAAAAAAGGCCATCATCTATCTTACAGTAATAATAAACCACGTGTTACTTCTCTCCCACTTTCCTCCACGCTGGAAAACAGCTAAGATACTAGCATTTCACAAACCAGGTAAAAAAGCGCAAGAAGTCCAAAGCTACAGACCTATAAGCCTTCTCAGCTCAGTTAGCAAAGTAGTTGAAAAAGCCATCCTGGTCCGAATCAACTAACACATTCAAGAGAACAAAATCATAATCGACGAGCAATTTGGATTTAGAGCGAAACACTCGACAACCCAGCAACTGGTCCGCCTCACTGAGTTCATCACTGACAAATTCAACAGAAAGCAGCACACCGGCATGATCCTATTAGATATAGAAAAGGCGTTCGATACTGTTTGGCACGAGGGTTTACTCCACAAACTAATAGGGTTAAATTTCCCAAAATACCTATGCCACATTCTCCTCTCGTACCTGGAAAAGCGCAACTTCTTTGTCGCCATCAATCAAACAAAATCCACCATTCAAACCATTGAAGCAGGAGTTCCCCAAGGTTCCCTAATTGGTCCAACTCTTTTCTCACTATTCATAAATGATCTCCCGAAAAGCGCAAACACCCACCTGTCACTCTACGCGGACGATACAGCGATATTTTCTTCCTCGTTTAGACCGGATACTATCAGAAGAAGACTGCAGAAAGCTTATTAAAAAATTGAGAAGTTTTTCAACAAATGGAAGATTAGAGTTAACAACGCAAAGACGACAGCAATATTTTTCACGAAGAGGAGATCCTGAGAAAAATTAGAAAAGTAACTGCGAAATTTACAAAATAACAGGAAATAATATATTCAATTTGGTGATATTTCGCGGTATATTTCGCGATTTAGTCAGTTTGGTGGTGTTAAGCTAAGGGTAAATTTCGCGTTTTGTCGCAACTAGATTCCAGATTATTTGGGCCAGAAACATGTGGAAACGCATTTATCTTCATTTACAACACGTTGAAAATTTCGCGATCACCATACCGGGTGCAGGCGCAAAAAAAATCACCCTGTTTGAGAGGTCACTAGATATATCGAAACTTTCATAGATAGGATTCTGAAATTTGTACAGATTTGAATTTGTTCAAATTTGGTTGTCAAAAAATTGATCCAGAAAACTTCCAATGGTCGGGACGCTGTTTCTTCAAAACTATACCTGTACGATATCAATCTGAAAATTTCAAATTATATTGAAAATATATTAAGATCAATTGTGTAAAAATGTCAATCAATTTGAATGAATGGAACGAAATTTATGGAATCTTGAAGTCGAGCGTAAAATCAGAATGTAGATTATTTCTAAATTTTTATTACACACGTTATAAAAGTGAATTATTTCCCGTGCACTATTCTGTTTTCAAGATCAACTTCAAGATTCAATAACTTTCGTTCCATATTTTGATATTGATTGAAATATTTACACAATCGACCTTAATCTATTTTCAATATAATTTGAAATTTTCAGCTTGATCATACATAGTTTTGAAGAAACAGCGTCCCGGCCATTGGAGTTTTCTGGACGCGCGCTATTTGATCTCCGTATTATCAATTTTTTGACAACTAAATTTGAACAGCTGTAACTTTTTTCCTACAATAGTAATGTTTTTGAAATTTGCACATATGAAATATTGGTATGTTTTCTAATAGGTGTATAAACTTCAGAATCCTATCTATAATAGTCTCGATATAGTGAACTCTCAAACAGGGTGATTTTTTTGGCGCCACCCGGTATAATCGGATCTCTAATAATAGGTCCCTCAAAAGTTGCGCTAAAGAAAAATTAAAAAACAAACATATGTCACAATCGCATTTCTAATTACCAATTCATAAATATTTTTCGCATATTCTGAGAGGCACTTGTGTAACAATAATATCAGAAACTTATGGTCAGCTATTTGACAGATCCATACCTTTTCAGAGAGAGGGTAGAAGAGGGACTAATCATCCATTGTTTGACTTCCGTCGCTCGCGCTGACAGGTCGAGAGAAGGGGCGACGAGATCTTAATCTCTGATTCTATGCAAAACTTGCATTTACGGGGTTGATTAAATGGTCAGAGCGATGACAAACATGACCACTCTCTAAGACGGTCTGAGCCGGACTAAATGCAAAACCCGAAATTCACCGTTATTTTCAAAATGGCGGCCTTCAGAGAACCTTAACTGATACAGTTCCTTTATTGATGTAACGTCTACATTACGTTATGTTACTTGCAAAGTTCTTTTTTTCGTTTGAACAGACTCTACTTTTTCAGCAATCTTCCCAAAATTTCCCAACTTATACTTCCGGAGTAGCGATCTGCCATCAAAACAAGTTTTCACTGGCAGTCAGTGCAGCTGCATGAGTCATTGCTGTGGAATGTGCATGCTCTCGCCAGGCCAGTGATGATAAGGGTGTGGGGAGGGGTAGAAGGACCAATGAGAATCACTTTCACTTCACTCCCACATTAGTCCTCACTTGACCTTGGCTTGTTGCAGTGTGACGTACCTAGCAGCTCATTCTCCCTCCAACCATCGTCGCCATTACTTGTGCAGAGCATTGTTTATAATCTCTTCTAGTATTTCAATTTCGTTACGTGTGAATTTCTATCCTTTGTAGATTTATATGGTGATAAAAATACGTGAAAACTGAAACTATTTGCCGTGATACTTTGTGCAGACAAAAATACTACACTACATGTATGACATTACGTTTGAAACCACTATTTCCCTGCCACAATATTCACGTTTTTTTCCCTAAAAATCCATCGCGGTAACTTTGCAAGTTACTTTTGGGTAACTGGTAACTTGTAAGTTCCTTTTTTCATGAAGTAACTTAACTTTAACTAAGTTCCTTTTTTGACCAAGTAACTTAACTTTAACGGAGTTCCTTTTCTCAAGTAACTTACTCAACACTGTGGAGTCCTACTTTACCACCACAGCATGTGGATTTTTACTTTACTGACTGGAAGTTAGACAATATCTACAGCCAGATGGAGTGCTAATGAACCGACCGGAAGGTATAATTTACCGGTAGTAGATGAGGTCTAATTTACCGACCGACAGATGGAGTTCTATTTACCGGCTGGAAACCCCTTCCGGTCGTTAAAGTAGGACGTCCTACTTTACCGACCGGAAGGTGGAGTCCTATTTTACCGACCAAAATATCATGGAAAATCCAAGCAAATAATTATCAGATAGTCATGGTTTGCCATTTTTCGAGAAAAGTGAGACATGACGCAATTTTGGGGTATTTTTTAAATAATGTTGTTATAATTTTTGTTCATTAGGTACCTATAGGAAACCCCCTTTTGTAAAGGTTAATGGTATAATGGTTATTTTCAAAACAAAAGGTACTGCCTATAAATTTACGACATTTCCCCCGGGTGCGAGAATACAATTGCAAGTCGGTACTTTAAATGCTGGTTTTACTTGTTGGTCTACGTGACGTCTATTGTTCTGTCTCTGACTCACTCATTGTACACGGTTAATAATTACTTCGCCCTCCACAACATAACATGATATTGACCTGCCTCAACATTCTTCAACCCTTTGGTTACTCAAGTTTTTGCCAATCTTCTAAATTTCAGACTGTTCCAGTTTCTTGACTGTACAAATGGTTATTGCGTTGTTTTTTCTTACTGTTTCACACATTTTCTTACATACATTCAATAAGCAAATGCTAGATAGGCAGATAGATAGATAAATATAGCATTCTAGCAGGCTAACTGGAGTTTACGATTCTCATCCGCAGCATGGCAGTAACACATTGATTATTCCTATTTTTTTTATGTATTTGTGAATGTAATAGGACCTACCTTCAGTTAGAATTAATTCACTTTTGCTCAATTCCATCGCAGGTGCGAAATATTATATAGAGATAATTAAAAAGTATTAATAGCGACATGCAATTTCGCAACTTGGCGAAAGGGCGAAGAACTGAACTAACCTGCATTTTAAAATTGGCGCGAAGTGTATACATTCCATTTCTTCAATGTGCATGACGTCACTTATGGATGACGTCATACATGGCTCGATTCATATTGGCTAATTTTTGACCCCATTTAAACTACCGACTTGCAATTGTATTCTCGCCCCCCGCGACTCAGCACCTCCCCCCCCCACCCCCCACCATGGCCTCATACGTCACTAGCTCCACGCCACCTACTTCAGAGATCCAGTCCCCCGTGAGATTGCGTGCGCCGTTCAACACCACCGAGATGTCCTGGGTTTGATCCCCGAAACACTCCGGGCCCGTCTGGCTTCGAACCAACTGCATCCAGACGCCGAGGAGCACGACTACAAGCTGGAGAAACATGGCTCACTCTGATGTTAGAGGCGGGCTGGTGTCTAGTTATAACCATACCCTTGGGGGGTGGGGGGGGGGAGATGTTATTTGATATGTAGAGCGAAACACTATCGACGCTTACCGATATTTCAAAGTAAAATGACTCATTTAGGTACACGTGTTTGAATAATTCAATGTATGTAAAGTGATTGAAGTCAGGACCGACTCCAAGGTCGCGTTGAAATCGCGCGCAGTGGGCGAGTTGTTTCGTCAATACGCGACAAACCTGGGATTTGACAGAGTAGTTGTCTACCTTATTCCACAGCAATCAGCCAGATATTCGCCATTATCAGGAACCTCAATTAATAAAGTGCATATTTATAGACATGCAGTAAAGTAAAACCGTAAACTGCATACAGCCTCATGCTCAAAAAGGTTTGTGCGCAAGTAGATATTTGCGGATGTCAGTCCTCAACACCACAAGACCGTGAGCTAATAATCTTATGGACCGAATCCAGTGGAGTCTGGTCACTTGCGTCGATAAATCTGGCAATTCTTTTGAGCATGAGGCTGATACCAAATACAGTACTAGTACTGTATTTGCTGATACTTCATTGAGCCCAGGTAACACGGGAGGTCCTATGGAGGTCCTGAATTTAGGAAGATCCCTCGCAGAGAGGGGGATCCTAATGTGATGTACTATGGACCTCCATAGGACCTCGCAAATTGGGAGGTAGAGACAAATTTCAGAGCGGCCATTTTATCTTTTTTTGGGATATCCATGGGACCTCCATAGTACCTGGCAAATTGGGAGGTAAAGACAGATGTAAGAGCGGTCATTTTATCCTTTTTTGCTATATCCATGGGATATCCATGGGAGCTCCCTCCATGCGATGCGATAGGGTGACAACCAGAGTCATTTAACATTAGTTTAATGAAATAAATACTATTACGTGTATAAACAGATTAAGGATTGTAATTTCGATTGGTTGTTTTGCCATATTTATCGTGCTTTGTGGTGCAATTTTTTATGCTATATGGGGTAAAATTTGTAACTAAGTTACTCGGTGACACTGATTTGACTAGGTATAGTAGAAAGAAATACATTTCCTGTCATGCACTCTGCTCAAACTAACATTCTTGAGTAGCTGCGAAAATTATTACCGCGATATTTATCTCCAATCATCGAAAGAATCTGCACTTAAAATGTAAGTATTATTACTTTTGTTATATCTATTAATCGGAGGAAAGTTTTAGGCTATTTTACCTATACCTATAGGTCAGTCAGGGAAACTAGATGGTTCGTACTCTGCCTCTCTCTGACCCATAACATAAACATGTCATTCGTCTGCCGGACATCGTAGCAGCAACAACAACAACTACTCCGAGCTCCCGCAGCGACAAATCCAGTTCCGATCGCATGCTTTTGCAAGCTTTCGCAGTGAGTAAAATTTCATCAACCTACACACAGATCTAATATCTGCGTGATTATAACACAACACCTATCCAAGTCTAGCCCGGGAGGGCTGGGTCTAGAGATGTTAACACCTTCATCAGAGAGCTCGAAAATGATGCTCGACGATACTGAACCACCAATCGCAAAACGCAAACCAACACCCAGCCTACAGACTCTGAACTCTACTATAGCGCATTCATCTAATATCCCAGACATAACAGGCAGCAAGCGCCTTAAACAAGACAATACATCAATACTAACGTCCAACCGTTTCACACCTTTACATGACCTCAGCTCAGACGACGATGACGAAAGCGTGGTCTCGAAAACACAGAGAATGCCGACACAAACACCGAAGGTCAAGCGACCTCCCCCCATTGTTATATATCATATATTCAACAATCTAGTAGCCGAATTTGCCGAACTTCGCAACAAGTTGAGCGATGAATTTGAAATTAAATATAAAGGCGATCGAATTGTTTTACTTACTAATAATACCGAAGACTACAGTATTGTCATAAACTCCTGCAACGCAAATAAACTAAAATATCACACATACACTCAGAAAGATCAGCGAGAAGTAAGAATGGTGGCCAAAAACCTGCCACTTACTCTCTCAGAAGCGGATATCCTAGAGGATCTCAAGCATCAAAACATCCCTGTCACGAAAGTGATGCAACTGATCAGAAAGTCGCCGGGACAGGCAGGCCACCCCACCCGCCCGCTAAAATCCCACTCCTGATGTTTGTGATTACTTGCCCTCCAAAAACCAAGATGAGCGACTTCTACAAAATTAAGTCGATCTGTCGCTGTGTTATTAACTGGCAACCATATCGGACTGTTGGTGTCACACAATATCATAATTGCCAGTCTTTCAGGCATACAGCCAAAAACTGCCATAGAGACCCAAAGTGCGTCAAATGTAAGGAAAATCATTCAGCCAAAGTATGCGTGAAGGAAGCCTCGGCTCCACCCACTTGCACGAATTGCGGAGGACCGCATCCTGCTAACTATAGACAGTGTCCGGTGTACATCAAGCAGGCCACTCTCTTCAGCCAGCGATCACAGCACAGCCAAAACAACAACAACATTCAAAAAGGCAACAACAACTCCCGTAACTCATACCAGTATAAAGCTAATAACTTCCCGAGCATCAATAATATCCCCCCTACTCCCACTCCCCCACCACCCACCTGGCCACATACCAAGCGAAGAATTCAGCCACAACAAAACGTTTCAGATGACTCCATAAGCATTGCAGGAATAATCTCCCTGATTAAATCTCTCTTCGGAGGCCTCGACCTTCCCCAGATCAAATACACAATAATATCAACAATCAAAGAAGCGTCCCAAGCAACTGATACTTTCTCGAAGTTAGCTATTCTAGCAGAAGGAATTTTCTCCATATTTCCCTGATGGCTACCCAACTATCCAAGAATAATTTAATGTACTGAACAGTAATTCAGCACGAGGAAAAATTCTTGAAATGGGTAATCAAGCTCAAAGTAACCCAACAGATATCATAGGATTGTCAGAAACACATCTAACACCAAGAACAAAACTCAAACTAGCTGGCTTTAAAATCTACAGAAAAGACTCTCGCTCTCGCCATCAAAAACAACATACCTCACCATGAGCAATTCATCCCTGCTCTCGAGAAGATTGAAGCTGTCGCGTGTTGCATTGACTCCCAATCTTTGAATGTAACAGTAGTGTCTGTCTACAATCCCCCGCAAGGAAAAATCAGCACCAAGGACATAGATATTCTACTGAAACTCAACAATCAAGTAATAATTATGGGGGATTTGAACTCCAAACATATCAGCTGGAATTGCCAAACGAACAACAGGAATGGTATTCTTCTACTCGAACACGCCATCAAAAGGAAGTTTAAAATACACTCGCCTCCAGAACCCACTTACTTCCCTTCAAGAGCCAACGCACTCCCAAGTGTACTGGACCTCGCCCTCATCAAAAACATTGACCACATCTCTAATCTAACCACCTCCCCATGTCTACCCTCAGATCACAATCCAGTCTTGTTCACTCTGGACAAATCAATCACACCACTGCCTCCCAGACTCTCTCATGACTACAAAACAGCGAACTGGAAACTATTTCGCTCCGAACTGGACAGAAACACAATTACCAATCCAAGGATCACAACATCGGAAGACATAGACGCACATGTAGATAAGTTCATATCCACGGTAAATGATGCACTAAATGTAGCTGCGCCCCCAAGGCCGATATCACTTCATCAACGAACTCTCCCTTCTAACATTCAAGAAAAAATTATAAGCCGAAACAAGCTGTTACGAGAATGGCAAGCCTCCAGACTTCCACACCAGAAAACGGCCATGAACAATCTAACAACATCAATACGCAGAGAGATTGCAAAGTGGAGAAACGACAACTGGAATGACTATCTCAGCAAGCTAAAACCTAGAGATACGTGTACTCTGTGGAACGCAACCAAAATCTTCAAAAAAGGCACTCAAGCCATACCTCCCCTCACCACTCAAACAGGGCAAGCAGTAAGTGATCTTCAAAAAGCTAATGCACTAGCAGCTAACTTTCAATCCATTCATACCCAAAACAATGCGATGAGCACTAATCGTCACGAACGACTGGTTAAGCAATCCATCAAGAAATTCTTCTCCACTCCCCCAAGCAAAGAGGATTGCGATCTGACCACACCAAAAGAAATTCAAAAGATTATACTCCAAAGGAAAAATAAAAAGGCTACAGGAGAAGACGGAATAACTAACTTCGTCCTCAAGCAACTTTCAAAAAAGGCCATCATCTATCTTACAGTAATAATAAACCACGTGTTACTTCTCTCCCACTTTCCTCCACGCTGGAAAACAGCTAAGATACTAGCATTTCACAAACCAGGTAAAAAAGCGCAAGAAGTCCAAAGCTACAGACCTATAAGCCTTCTCAGCTCAGTTAGCAAAGTAGTTGAAAAAGCCATCCTGGTCCGAATCAACTAACACATTCAAGAGAACAAAATCATAATCGACGAGCAATTTGGATTTAGAGCGAAACACTCGACAACCCAGCAACTGGTCCGCCTCACTGAGTTCATCACTGACAAATTCAACAGAAAGCAGCACACCGGCATGATCCTATTAGATATAGAAAAGGCGTTCGATACTGTTTGGCACGAGGGTTTACTCCACAAACTAATAGGGTTAAATTTCCCAAAATACCTATGCCACATTCTCCTCTCGTACCTGGAAAAGCGCAACTTCTTTGTCGCCATCAATCAAACAAAATCCACCATTCAAACCATTGAAGCAGGAGTTCCCCAAGGTTCCCTAATTGGTCCAACTCTTTTCTCACTATTCATAAATGATCTCCCGAAAAGCGCAAACACCCACCTGTCACTCTACGCGGACGATACAGCGATATTTTCTTCCTCGTTTAGACCGGATACTATCAGAAGAAGACTGCAGAAAGCTTATTAAAAAATTGAGAAGTTTTTCAACAAATGGAAGATTAGAGTTAACAACGCAAAGACGACAGCAATATTTTTCACGAAGAGGAGATCCTGAGAAAAATTAGAAAAGTAACTGCGAAATTTACAAAATAACAGGAAATAATATATTCAATTTGGTGATATTTCGCGGTATATTTCGCGATTTAGTCAGTTTGGTGGTGTTAAGCTAAGGGTAAATTTCGCGTTTTGTCGCAACTAGATTCCAGATTATTTGGGCCAGAAACATGTGGAAACGCATTTATCTTCATTTACAACACGTTGAAAATTTCGCGATCACCATACCGGGTGCAGGCGCAAAAAAAATCACCCTGTTTGAGAGGTCACTAGATATATCGAAACTTTCATAGATAGGATTCTGAAATTTGTACAGATTTGAATTTGTTCAAATTTGGTTGTCAAAAAATTGATCCAGAAAACTTCCAATGGTCGGGACGCTGTTTCTTCAAAACTATACCTGTACGATATCAATCTGAAAATTTCAAATTATATTGAAAATATATTAAGATCAATTGTGTAAAAATGTCAATCAATTTGAATGAATGGAACGAAATTTATGGAATCTTGAAGTCGAGCGTAAAATCAGAATGTAGATTATTTCTAAATTTTTATTACACACGTTATAAAAGTGAATTATTTCCCGTGCACTATTCTGTTTTCAAGATCAACTTCAAGATTCAATAACTTTCGTTCCATATTTTGATATTGATTGAAATATTTACACAATCGACCTTAATCTATTTTCAATATAATTTGAAATTTTCAGCTTGATCAT
>OW203768.1:36991304-37118342 GCA_934045905.1 Leuctra nigra
TGAGTCATTCGAGATCGTCGTGCATGCGTCATGTAACGCGTTGATAAGTGAGTCATTCGAGATCGTCGTGCATGCGTCATGTAACGCGTTGATAAGTGAGTCATTCGAGATCGTCGTGCATGCGTCATGTAACGCGTTGATAAGTGAGTCATTCGAGATCGTCGTGCATGCGTCATGTAACGCGTTGATAAGTGAGTCATTCGAGATCGTCGTGCATGCGTCATGTAACGCGTTGATAAGTGAGTCATTCGAGATCGTCGTGCATGCGTCATGTAACGCGTTGATAAGTGAGTCATTCGAGATCGTCGTGCATGCGTCATGTAACGCGTTGATAAGTGAGTCATTCGAGATCGTCGTGCATGCGTCATGTAACGCGTTGATAAGTGAGTCATTCGAGATCGTCGTGCATACGTCATGTAACGCGTTGATAAGTGAGTCATTCGAGATCGTCGTGCATACGTCATGTAACGCGTTGATAAGTGAGTCATTCGAGATCGTCGTGCATGCGTCATGTAACGCGTTGATAAGTGAGTCATTCGAGATCGTCGTGCATGCGTCATGTAACGCGTTGATAAGTGAGTCATTCGAGATCGTCGTGCATGCGTCATGTAACGCGTTGATAAGTGAGTCATTCGAGATCGTCGTGCATGCGTCATGTAACGCGTTGATAAGTGAGTCATTCGAGATCGTCGTGCATGCGTCATGTAACGCGTTGATAAGTGAGTCATTCGAGATCGTCGTGCATGCGTCATGTAACGCGTTGATAAGTGAGTCATTCGAGATCGTCGTGCATGCGTCATGTAACGCGTTGATAAGTGAGTCATTCGAGATCGTCGTGCATGCGTCATGTAACGCGTTGATAAGTGAGTCATTCGAGATCGTCGTGCATGCGTCATGTAACGCGTTGTTAAGTGAGTCATTCGAGATCGTCGTGCATGCGTCATGTAACGCGTTGATAAGTGAGTCATTCGAGATCGTCGTGCATGCGTCATGTAACGCGTTGATAAGTGAGTCATTCGAGATCGTCGTGCATACGTCATGTAACGCGTTGATAAGTGAGTCATTCGAGATCGTCGTGCATGCGTCATGTAACGCGTTGATAAGTGAGTCATTCGAGATCGTCGTGCATGCGTCATGTAACGCGTTGATAAGTGAGTCATTCGAGATTTTCGTGCATGCGTCATGTAACGCGTTGATAAGTGAGTCATTCGAGATCGTCGTGCATGCGTCATGTAACGCGTTGATAAGTGAGTCATTCGAGATCGTCGTGCATACGTCATGTAACGCGTTGATAAGTGAGTCATTCGAGATCGTCGTGCATACGTCATGTAACGCGTTGATAAGTGAGTCATTCGAGATCGTCGTGCATACGTCATGTAACGCGTTGATAAGTGAGTCATTCGAGATCGTCGTGCATGCGTCATGTAACGCGTTGATAAGTGAGTCATTCGAGATCGTCGTGCATACGTCATGTAACGCGTTGATTTGTGAGTCATTCGAGATCGTCGTGCATGCGTCATGTAACGCGTTGATAAGTGAGTCATTCGAGATCGTCGTGCATGCGTCATGTAACGCGTTGATAAGTGAGTCATTCGAGATCGTCGTGCATGCGTCATGTAACGCGTTGATATGTGAGTCATTCGAGATCGTCGTGCATATGTCATGTAACGCGTTGATAAGTGAGTCATTCGAGATCGTCGTGCATGCGTCATGTAACGCGTTGATAAGTGAGTCATTCGAGATCGTCGTGCATGCGTCATGTAACGCGTTGATAAGTGAGTCATTCGAGATCGTCGTGCATGCGTCATGTAACGCGTTGATAAGTGAGTCATTCGAGATCGTCGTGCATGCGTCATGTAACGCGTTGATAAGTGAGTCATTCGAGATCGTCGTGCATGCGTCATGTAACGCGTTGATAAGTGAGTCATTCGAGATCGTCGTGCATGCGTCATGTAACGCGTTGATACGTGAGTCATTCGAGATCGTCGTGCATGCGTCATGTAACGCGTTGATAAGTGAGTCATTCGAGATCGTCGTGCATGCGTCATGTAACGCGTTGATAAGGAGTCATTCGAGATCGTCGTGCATGCGTCATGTAACGCGTTGATAAGTGAGTCATTCGAGATCGTCGTGCATGCGTCATGTAACGCGTTGATAAGTGAGTCATTCGAGATCGTCGTGCATGCGTCATGTAACGCGTTGATAAGTGAGTCATTCGAGATCGTCGTGCATGCGTCATGTAACGCGTTGATAAGTGAGTCATTCGAGATCGTCGTGCATGCGTCATGTAACGCGTTGATAAGTGAGTCATTCGAGATCGTCGTGCATGCGTCATGTAACGCGTTGTTAAGTGAGTCATTCGAGATCGTCGTGCATGCGTCATGTAACGCGTTGATAAGTGAGTCATTCGAGATCGTCGTGCATGCGTCATGTAACGCGTTGATAAGTGAGTCATTCGAGATCGTCGTGCATGCGTCATGTAACGCGTTGATAAGTGAGTCATTCGAGATCGTCGTGCATGCGTCATGTAACGCGTTGATAAGTGAGTCATTCGAGATCGTCGTGCATACGTCATGTAACGCGTTGATAAGTGAGTCATTCGAGATCGTCGTGCATTCGTCATGTAACGCGTTGATAAGTGAGTCATTCGAGATCGTCGTGCATACGTCATGTAACGCGTTGATAAGTGAGTCATTTGAGATCGTCGTGCATGCGTCATGTAACGCGTTGATAAGTGAGTCATTCGAGATCGTCGTGCATGCGTCATGTAACGCGTTGATAAGTGAGTCATTCGAGATCGTCGTGCATACGTCATGTAACGCGTTGATAAGTGAGTCATTCGAGATCGTCGTGCATGCGTCATGTAACGCGTTGATAAGTGAGTCATTCGAGATCGTCGTGCATGCGTCATGTAACGCGTTGATAAGTGAGTCATTCGAGATCGTCGTGCATACGTCATGTAACGCGTTGATAAGTGAGTCATTCGAGATCGTCGTGCATACGTCATGTAACGCGTTGATAAGTGAGTCATTCGAGATCGTCGTGCATGCGTCATGTAACGCGTTGATAAGTGAGTCATTCGAGATCGTCGTGCATACGTCATGTAACGCGTTGATAAGTGAGTCATTCGAGATCGTCGTGCATACGTCATGTAACGCGTTGATAAGTGAGTCATTCGAGATCGTCGTGCATACGTCATGTAACGCGTTGATAAGTGAGTCATTCGAGATCGTCGTGCATACGTCATGTAACGCGTTGATAAGTGAGTCATTCGAGATCGTCGTGCATGCGTCATGTAACGCGTTAATAAGTGAGTCATTCGAGATCGTCGTGCATACGTCATGTAACGCGTTGATAAGTGAGTCATTCGAGATCGTCGTGCATGCGTCATGTAACGCGTAGATAAGTGAGTCATTCGAGATCGTCGTGCATGCGTCATGTAACGCGTTGATAAGTGAGTCATTCGAGATCGTCGTGCATGCGTCATGTAACGCGTTGATAAGTGAGTCATTCGAGATCGTCGTGCATACGTCATGTAACGCGTTGATAAGTGAGTCATTCGAGATCGTCGTGCATGCGTCATGTAACGCGTTGATAAGTGAGTCATTCGAGATCGTTGTGCATGCGTCATGTAACGCGTTGATAAGTGAGTCATTCGAGATCGTCGTGCATGCGTCATGTAACGCGTTGATAAGTGAGTCATTCGAGATCGTCGTGCATGCGTCATGTAACGCGTTGATAAGTGAGTCATTCGAGATCGTCGTGCATGCGTCATGTAACGCGTTGATAAGTGAGTCATTCGAGATCGTCGTGCATGCGTCATGTAACGCGTTGATAAGTGAGTCATTCGAGATCGTCGTGCATGCGTCATGTAACGCGTTGATAAGTGAGTCATTCGAGATCGTCGTGCATACGTCATGTAACGCGTTGATAAGTGAGTCATTCGAGATCGTCGTGCATACGTCATGTAACGCGTTGATAAGTGAGTCATTCGAGATCGTCGTGCATGCGTCATGTAACGCGTTGATAAGTGAGTCATTCGAGATCGTCGTGCATGCGTCATGTAACGCGTTGATATGTGAGTCATTCGAGATCGTCGTGCATGCGTCATGTAACGCGTTGATAAGTGAGTCATTCGAGATCGTCGTGCATGCGTCATGTAACGCGTTGATATGTGAGTCATTCGAGATCGTCGTGCATGCGTCATGTAACGCGTTGATAAGTGAGTCATTCGAGATCGTCGTGCATGCGTCATGTAACGCGTTGATATGTGAGTCATTCGAGATCGTCGTGCATGCGTCATGTAACGCGTTGATAAGTGAGTCATTCGAGATCGTCGTGCATGCGTCATGTAACGCGTTGATAAGTGAGTCATTCGAGATCGTCGTGCATGCGTCATGTAACGCGTTGATATGTGAGTCATTTGAGATCGTCGTGCATGCGTCATGTAACGCGTTGATAAGTGAGTCATTCGAGATCGTCGTGCATACGTCATGTATCTCAAAGAGGGGTTGGGGGGGGGGGGGGGGGTCTGGCAATTTGCCTCCCTCACCGAGCCCAGAGACATAACAATTTTACAGAAACAAAATTATTAAATATATGTTTTCATTAAAACGATCTAGCACATTGTCAAAACATCAGGGGCGTAGGATGGGAGGATGGATGGGGTCGGGGTGACTATCCCTTCCCCCCCCCCCCCCCCCCCAATCGAGCAGGCACAATACATTCTCCATACAAAATAAGGTTTAATGTCCAAGAATCACCATAATTGTTTTAATTCTAAAAAACCGCTCGCGGGTAATAATAGGAAGTTATTTGTTGTAATTTGAGCAGTAATTTTATCCCAAAATCGATTTCAAAATGGTAATATTCGAAAAAATTCCTCGCGGGGCAACAATTGGAGAGTTTTTGCTACTGTTTGTGCATAGGCTATTGCATATCACGTGACTTTATTTCTCTACATCCGTTCAACATTGCCACGTGATCAACTTGGAGTGATTTGGAGTCGAATCTAGTGTCGAATAAATGAAAATACAAACATCCGTGTTGGATCACAAAACCCAATCTTTTGAATTGGGGCATATTGGGCTTATTTGTTGACGCGGCAAGTTTGATTTAACCCGTAAATTATGGTGACGTCACACGCCCAACTTGACCCAATTGTGGAACGCACTCGATGTAATCTTATTTTGATCCAGCATGAATCCAGCACTGATATTTACTTCTTCCGTATTATTTTGTCCAACCAATTGTTTATACATTTGATTAGTTTGGACTCGGCACAAAATGTAAAACGTTGATTTTGTGCACATTGTTCTTAATTCAGCTTTAATGAATAGGTCTGGGGGTTTAATGGGACACAGGCGGTCTTCATACTTAGGGCCGGTCTTTCAATGCCTTGCTCACTTTTAAAGGACTATATTGCCATGGCAACAACCAATGGAAATCCTCGAATGACCGATTAAAACTTAACTACTGGCTTAGCAGACTATTGAATGACCGGTCCTTAGTGTTATTGAGCGAGCGAAGCGAGCGTCTCTTTATGGCTCTTTTGGCACAGACCATTTTTTTTTTTTTTTTTTCTGTTACCTGGCTGTATACAGGTCAGAGTTTTTCTTCGATCGAGCTGAAATTTTGCACACATGTGGAGACAACCTTTTCTACCTCAATTTTTTTTGAAATCTATTCATTGGCTAAAATTTAAATAAACATCTACTGATGGTAGGTTGGAAAATGTAACTGGTCTTCGATAAATCTGATCGAACTCATATTTTGGCTATACAGGTCAGAGTTTTTCTTTGATCGAGCTGAAATTTTGCACACATGTAAAACCAACCTTCTCTGTTTGCATACCATAACTTTTTTTGAAATCCATTCATTGGTTAAAATTTAAATAAATATCTCCTGATAGGCTGAAAAATGAAACGGTCTTCGATAATTCTGATCAAACTCATATTTTGCATGATCATAAAGACCAATATTGTCTCTTATCAAGCGAGCGTAGCGAGCGACTCCACTTGAAACTTATGGCTCGAATCTCTGTTTTTTTTTTTATCTGTCTGTCTGTGTATTTCGCATTACATTTTAAACGAAGTCATGGATCTGGCCAATTTTTTTCACAAAAGATTCATTACTATCCACTGCAGAAACCTAATGATTTTCAGCAAAATCGATCCATTAATTTCATCGGAAACTTGATTTGTAGTTAGTAGTAAGTACTTGGCTTGGCAATATGAAAGAAACGTCAACTCTGTGTGCCAATAAAACTGGAATTGGTTGACCGATCATCACCAAATTTTGCAATGCCATTGGCACCAGCATTATAAGTGTATTTTGACAAACCTTTAATGAACTTTAAGAGTAATATACATTTTACTGACATTTGTATGCTTAATTTGTAATTGCCTGTAGCTATACACGACCGTTTGACCAAACAAATAGTCTTCTGTAAATCTGATTAAACTCATATTTTGCATGATCATTAAGACCAACATTATCTCTTATTTTACAAATTTTCAGCCCAATCAGTCAAGAACACAATGCACTTATTGACATTTTTGATAACTGTCAGAAATGACATATCAAATGAATGTTTCCACTGCTAATGGATCTGATTTGCTTTATGTAGGAAACAAAGTGTATAGATTGCTGTTCTAAAGTTTCAATATTTCAATATTTCAATAGGCCATTTAAAGCCCCATTTACACGGTGCAATTTCTTGAACAACTTCTGTGCCACAGTGGTTCTGCTCGTGCGCAGTGTCACTTTTGAGATGAAAAAGTGACTCTGCACATGTGCAGAACTTTTGTGGCACAGAAGTTGTTAACGCATGCGCAGATCCCTATTTTTGGTGTCGTGACGTCACTCCACCCACAGCATTCTCGAAAACACGTTCATTTTTAACATACACACCAAATAGACACTACACACTAGACGGCTGTGGACCTGTCAGTTTTTTAATCATGCGCACTGACTTTCTTAAATGACCTATTCAATGTGGATGTATATATGTTTCTGTGCGTTTGGTACGGAATACCTGTTGAAGAATTTACACGTACGTATACCAGTGCTCGCTCATCAACGCGTTACACTGAGCGTTTTCCTAGTTTTACAAAATTTCATCCACTTTGGGGTGTATTTCATGTATTGGCATTTTTAATATCTGTCAGTAATGAAGTACGAAATGAATGTTTTCCAGTGCCAATAGACCATTTTAAATATTATCTCGGTGGTTCGGCTTTTTAAGAAAAATCATATGCAGTTTGATTTCCAGACACCTTAGTCCCTGTTTCAACAATAGGTAAAACAGGGACTAAGGTGTCTGGAAATAATACTGCATATGATTTTCTTAGAAAGCAGAGCCACCGATATAATATTTAAAATGGTCTCCAGGTGCTTAGATGCTATTTTAAAGTTTCGATGAAAAGCATATTATACTTTTAAGTTGATATCATTATCAATTCAATATGGATGTATATGTTTTCTGTGCGTTGTGTACGTATTTCCAGTTCGAGAATTTGCACGTACCCGTGCTCGCTCATCAACGCGTTACACTGAGCGTTCGTCTAGTATATTTTATTAACCAACTTAATTTATCTTTCACATTTACCTTTTTCTTCCCCTTCCTCTACCTACTCACTCTCTCCCTCCAGCTATTGGTTGTCGCGTAGAGCGAGAACTGAAAAGACAAAGAGTTGCTTATGGGAGAAGCAGCTATTCTACTGAGATGATCCGCTGTGCAGTCGGATGCGCATCTAGTGGAGCGGTCGCTCCACACAGCCAAGTCGTACCGTACACTCACAGTCACTCAACATACCGTAAATGCCTACCCCATAAAAAACACTCCGTGTAAAAATACCAGCCAAGTCTCTTCAACTTAAAAAAAATAATGAAATCTAAAAATTCTGCACTGAAAGGTAGTGATATCAAAAAATTAGCCAAGTCAAAACTTTATTTGAAAATCAAAAAATACTTGGCGCATCGTGTACATAAATAGCTTGGAAGTATAAGCCAATTATAAATTATACATGAAATATACATATACATAGTATACCTATAATGCCCTAAAAAAACGATGCGCCAAGTATTTTTTGATTTTCAAATAAAGTTTTGACTTGGCTAATTTTTTGATATCACTACTTTTCAGTGCAGAATTTTTAGATTTCATTATTTTTTTTAAGTTGAAGAGACTTGGCTGGTATTTTTACACGGAGTGTTTTTTATGGGGATATCACTACTTTTTTTAGTTTATTCTTACAACTTACGTGTGACACATATCACATGAACAATTACTAAATCCTTTAAAAAAAAATACCCTTTACAATTTGGTTATTCTCATGAAAAAAACAAAGGTTTCATTCCAATCGGTCAACCCAGTTCCGAGATATGGCAACACGTCGGTTTTCAAAATGGCCGCTGAACTTTCTGCACTGCCACATAGAATTTATAACTATAAATGATGTGTATCATTTTTAGCTTTCTGAATATGTATTTATTGTATAGGAGGGGATTATAATGATTTATAAATTTGAATGACGTCATTTCCGGCCTCATAAATAGGAAAATTCTAGTTTGACTGTTCCTATTCCATAGAGATGTCCTTCCGAATCGTTTGGCACTAGTTTCATACCGATCTGTCAACCAGTTTTCGAGATATTACGTCGTTTCTTCCGATTTCAAAATGGCTGCTGAAATCACTGACCTCTTGAATTATAATTTAAACATGATTTCATTTTATTATAAGCAGTCTCAAATAGTATATTTATTGCATCAAAATGTAAATTTGTGCGATTTTTAAAATGTGTGACGTCATTTCCGGTTTCAGTATGGGAAACTGCAAATATTATTGATGATAATACATAAAGTTGACCGTCTAAATTGTTTAGCGTTGGTTTCGTTTAAATCTATTAAGACGTTATTAAGATATGATGTCATTTCTGGTTTCAAAATGGCGGCTTCCGGTTGGTTTTATATCAAGTCAAATAATATCACAAAAGAACATACGTTACATAAATATCAAAATAATTGGATCAAATTTGTTGCCGAAATGCCAATCGATGAATTAAATTTCATGACGTCATTTCCGGTTTCGTTAACATAAATTTTAGTCTGTTGCTATTGATTATCCATATAGATGACCGTCCGAATCGTTTGGCGCTATTTTCGTTCCAATCGGTCTAGCCGTTGTTGAGATATGACGTCACTTCCGGTTTCAAAATGGCGGCACAAAAAATTTATGGGGTGAAGGTTAAATCAGACGCCAAAAGTGCACACGTGGTAAAAATGTGAGATCAATCGGTTCAGCCGTTTAGGCTGTGGCCTGTTTACCGGATTTTAGCTCCAACCTACTACTACTACTACTGAGATTATTACTGATTATTATTATGAAAACCGCCCTAAAACACTGTTTTCACGGCCCTCTAGCGTGCAAAGGGCGTAACCTATTGTTCCCAAATTTGGTATATGTTGTAGGGTGGGCCATAGCTCGAAATTAAGATATATCGCAACAATGTGAGATTTCCCAATTTTAAGATCCAGTAGGCCGAAAATGCCACTTTGATGCTTACAGTAAAAGTGGGTTTGCTCCAGCCTTTATTTGAGAGTGTGCGCGCCGTACGACTTGGCTGGCGTGGAGCGACCGCTCCACTAGATATAAACCGAGGAGCAGACCAACTACTTTTACTGTAAGCAACAACATGGCATTTTCGGCCTACTGGATCTCAGCAATGGAAAATCTCACATTGTTGTGAAATGTCTTAATTTTGAGCTATGGCCCACCTGACAACATATACATTACGCGACTACAACCAGTCATGCCGTTTACGACCTAGAGGGGAAGTAAAAATCGTGAAATTACACCGCTTTCTTCTTCTTCTTCTTCTCTCTTTCTTTATTTTCTTCTCTCTCCTTCTTTCTTCTCTTCTTTCTTCTTTTCTCTCTTCTTCTTCTTCACCGCCACCGCCTAAACGGCTGAACCGATCGACCTAAAATTTTTACCACATATGCACTTTTGGCGTCTGATGATACCTTGCCTCTTGTGATTTTTTGTGCCGCCATTTTTAAACCGGAAGTGACGTCATATCCCAAAAACGTCTGGACCGATTGGAACGAAGATAGCGCCATTTGATTTAGATGGTGATCTATTTGAAGTATCAATAATAAAAAAATTATTTTCTTATTTTCTAAACCGGAAGTGACGTCATAAATACGCAATATTTAACTTATTTCAACAAATTATACTTAAAATACATACATAATTAACTTACATTGTAACATTGACAATACAAATTATAAATTCAAGGTTGCAGTGTACTCGGCCGCCATTCCTGAAACCGGAAGTGACGTCATATATCTAAAACGGCTGTACCTATTGCAACCAAATTTTGATTATATGTAGGACTAATAATTATGAATTAAAGACGATATTATTTTCGGCCGCCATTGTTAGAACCGGAAGTGACGTCATATATCGAAAACGGCTTTACCGATTACAACCAAATTTTGGAAATATGAAGGACTAATAATTATGAATTAAAGACGACATTATTTTCGGTCGCCATTGTTAAAACCGGAAGTGACGTCATATATCGAAAACGGCTGTACCGATTGTAACCAAATTTTGGAAATATAAAGGACTAATAATTATGAATCAAAGACGACATTATTTTCGGCCGCCATTGTTAAAACAGGAAGTGACGTCATATATCGAAAACGGCTGAACCGATTGCAACCAAATTTTGGAAATATGAAGTACTAATAATTTTGAATTAAAGACGACATTATTTTCGGCCGCCATTGTTAAAACCGGAAGTGACGTCATATATCGAAAACGGCTGTACCGATTGCAACAAAATTTTGGAAATATGTAGGACTAATTATTTTGAATTAAAGACGACATTATTTTCGGCCGTTATTGTTAAAACCGGAAGTGACGTCATATATCGAAAACGGCTGTACCGATTGCCACAAAATTTTGGAAATATGTAGGACTTATAATTATGAATTCAAGACGACATTATTTTCGGCCGCTATTTCAAAACCGGAAGTGACGTCATATATCGCAAACGGCTAGATCGATTGTAACGAAACTTAAGCTATTCTTCTTGGATAATCATTTTCATCATATACCAAACGCAAATTTTCTTAATAACCAAATCGGCTGAGGCGTATTTTTTTAATGAAATTAGTCCCTGCCCGGACATGTGCTACAAGCAATATGAATAAACTAACAAAAGAAGTGATATCCCAGAAAAAAACACTCCGTGTAAAAAAGGCAGCCAAGTCTGTTTACTTTAAAAAAATTCAACACCGAAAAGGAGTGATATCAAAAAAGGAGCCAAGTCAATGACATTTCCAAATATTAAATCGTATTTTTGAAATAAAAGAATAAACACCGAGAAATACTTTACAAAAGGACTTAGCGCATCGTTTTTTTAAAGACATTTTCTATTCATAAGCATATGCCATTTATATACAACCGTCATTAAGAATTTTTAGAATAATAGGGACACATCTTTTAATTACATATTATATATACCTACTGTAAAATATTTTCTATTTGAATATATACGCGATAAAACTTGTTGCCTATGTTTTCTATAAATACACAATAGTTATCTTCGTAATATTGTTTCGTGGTCAACATAATAATTAAGTCTCATGCCTTATACCTTCTCATCATGAAATACATTTCAATTAATCCACATTTTATAACAATTCATTTCACAAAGTACACAGTCACATTGTATTTCTATTAAAAAATTTAACTTTATACACTTGACACTTCAAAAATATATAATAGTGTTCCATACATAATTATTTGACAACGTTTTATGATTTCCTTCAGTCAAGATCAAATTATGAAAAGATACCCTTCTAATATCACCATAATAACAGTGCTATAAGAATATGTATGAGCCAACGTCCTTGTTATTTAATTCTTCGCCCTTATATTACTTATCTATTACAGCATGAAATCTTTCTACTATCGCCATTGACAAAACTATAATATAGCCATTACTCAAAGTAGCTTGAATCATTATAGATTCTGGCTCTAATAGAAAGAGGAAAATGTACCTACTTTAAATTTCTTTCCACTTTTAGTATTGAATGAGGTCTTTAAAAAAACGATGCGCCAAGTCCTATTGTAAAGTATTTCTCGGTGTTTATTCTTTAATTTCAAAAATACGATTTAATATTTGGAAATGTCATTGACTTGGCTCCATTTTTGATATCACTCCTTTTCGGTGTTGAATTTTTTTAAAGTAACCAGACTTGGTTGCCTTTTTTACACGGAGTGTTTTTTTCTGGGATACGTTTTGCTGGAACAGCCCAAGGAATAAAACTCTCTATGAGTAAACAAATTCGAACTTGCGAAAATTAAAGCTGGGTAACTTGAATAAAAAATAACTCTACGGTTAGGCAGCATTAAAACTTATACAAATTTTAAAATAAGAAAGTGATAAGAGTCTACGATACTTGATGAAATCCATGTTTAATGAAGCACAAAAAGGCGGCCCCTACTTTTTTCTAAACGGCTTTACCGATTGTCTTTAAATTTTCATATGTTACAGATAAAGAGTAGATCTGTGTCTCTAGTGGCCCCAAAGTTTTATTTTTTGTTTAGTTATTTCGGGGCAGAGGTGCCAAAAAGACTCATATATTGCCCATGTTAGCACTTCCTCAAAACAATAAAAAACATTTTTTATTATTTTTTTCGATCACTAGAGAAACAGAGTTACTCTTTATCTATATGCTGTTAAATTTTGAAAACAATCGGTCAAGCCGTGAAGAAAAAAGTAGGGGCCGCCTTTTTATGGTTTTTTGTGGTTTTCAATATTTGAATTTAAATAACTTACTTCACAGCAGTATATGCAACATGCAACACACGATTATATGTCACAAATGTCACGTACAACCCAGAGCTAATGCATTTTCATGCATTTCTAGGATTTTTTTAACATCGGAATCGAAATTTTCTGTGAGTCCTGTCGACTCTTAAGAAATTAGCCATTGGGTCTGCGATGTCTGAATGCGTTGAAAACTGCTTCATAAATACACACAGGTTACGCGCATTCTACTGCGCAGCGGAGCATCTCAGTGGAATAGCCCCTTCTCCCATAAGCAACTCTTTGTCGTTTCAGTTCTCGCTAGCGGCGAACATCAGGAGTTTCCGGGAATCGTATTGGCTGAATCAAATGCCTCTTGTTCCAGTGTTTTGATCGTCTGAGAGAGGAGAATCCTGAATTCAAGAGCAAGCTGGTGGTCGTGGCAGGAGACATCATCCAGGAGGGTCTGGGAATCATGTTGGTTGAACAAAGTACATCTCTTGTTCCAGTGTTTTGATCGTTTGAGAGAGGAGAATCCTGACTTCAAGAGCAAGCTGGTGGTCGTGGCAGGAGACATCATCCAGGAGGGTCTGGGAATCATGTTGTCTAAACAAAGAACATCTCTTGTTCTAGTGCTTTGATCGTCTGAGAGAGGAGAATCCTGACTTCAAGAGCAAGCTGGTGGTCGTGGCAGGAGACATCATCCAGGAGGGTCTGGGAATCATGTTGGTTGAACAAAGTACATCTCTTGTTCCAGTGCTTTGATCGTCTGAGAGAGGAGAATCCTGACTTCAAGAGCAAGCTGGTGGTCGTGGCAGGAGACATCATCCAGGAGGGTCTGGGAATCATGTTGGTTGAACAAAGTACATCTCTTGTTCCAGTGTTTTGATCGTTTGAGAGAGGAGAATCCTGACTTCAAGAGCAAGCTGGTGGTCGTGGCAGGAGACATCATCCAGGAGGGTCTGGGAATCATGTTGGTTGAACAAAGTATATCTCTTGTTCCAGTGCTTTGATCGTCTGAGAGAGGAGAATCCTGACTTCAAGAGCAAGCTGGTGGTCGTGGCAGGAGACATCATCCAGGAGGGTCTGGGAATCATGTTGGTTGAACAAAGTACATCTCTAGTTCCAGTGTTTTGATCGTTTGAGAGAGGAGAATCCTGACTTCAAGAGCAAGCTGGTGGTCGTGGCAGGAGACATCATCCAGGAGGGTCTGGGAATCATGTTGGTTGAACAAAGTACATCTCTTGTTCCAGTGTTTTGATCGTTTGAGAGAGGAGAATCCTGACTTCAAGAGCAAGCTGGTGGTCGTGGCAGGAGACATCATCCAGGAGGGTCTGGGAATCATGTTGTCTAAACAAAGTACATCTCTTGTTCCAGTGTTTTGATCGTCTGAGAGAGGAGAATCCTGACTTCAAGAGCAAGCTGGTGGTCGTGGCAGGAGACATCATCCAGGAGGGTCTGGGAATCATGTTGTCTAAACAAAGTACATCTCTTGTTCCAGTGTTTTGATCGTCTGAGAGAGGAGAATCCTGACTTCAAGAGCAAGCTGGTGGTCGTGGCAGGAGACATCATCCAGGAGGGTCTGGGAATCATGTTGTCTAAACAAAGTACATCTCTTGTTCCAGTGTTTTGATCGTTTGAGAGAGGAGAATCCTGACTTCAAGAGCAAGCTGGTGGTCGTGGCAGGAGACATCATCCAGGAGGGTCTGGGAATCATGTTGTCTAAACAAAGTACATCTCTTGTTCCAGTGCTTTGATCGTCTGAGAGAGGAGAATCCTGACTTCAAGAGCAAGCTGGTGGTCGTGGCAGGAGACATCATCCAGGAGGGTCTGGGAATCATGTTGGTTGAACAAAGTACATCTCTTGTTCCAGTGTTTTGATCGTTTGAGAGAGGAGAATCCTGACTTCAAGAGCAAGCTGGTGGTCGTGGCAGGAGACATCATCCAGGAGGGTCTGGGAATCATGTTGGTTGAACAAAGTATATCTCTTGTTCCAGTGCTTTGATCGTCTGAGAGAGGAGAATCCTGACTTCAAGAGCAAGCTGGTGGTCGTGGCAGGAGACATCATCCAGGAGGGTCTGGGAATCATGTTGGTTGAACAAAGTACATCTCTTGTTCCAGTGTTTTGATCGTTTGAGAGAGGAGAATCCTGACTTCAAGAGCAAGCTGGTGGTCGTGGCAGGAGACATCATCCAGGAGGGTCTGGGAATCATGTTGTCTAAACAAAGAACATCTCTTGTTCCAGTGTTTTGATCGTCTGAGAGAGGAGAATCCTGACTTCAAGAGCAAGCTGGTGGTCGTGGCAGGAGACATCATCCAGGAGGGTCTGGGAATCATGTTGTCTAAACAAAGAACATCTCTTGTTCCAGTGTTTTGATCGTCTGAGAGAGGAGAATCCTGACTTCAAGAGCAAGCTGGTGGTCGTGGCAGGAGACATCATCCAGGAGGGTCTGGGAATCAGCGAGGAAGACCGCCATCTGTTGGCTGAACATGTCAACATCGTGTTCCATCTGGCAGCGACAGTCAGGTTCGACGAACAGATGAATATGGCCATCAAGAAGAATGTTCGAGCAACCAGAGACCTCACTATCATGTGCCAGTCATTCAGGAAACTCAAGGTAAAAGACAGAAAAGCATTTCGTGTAAAATCCGCAGCCATGTCTCCTTCAGACTTCAGTTCAACAAAATTGTCACTCATTCAGCACTGAAAAAATAAATAAAAGTGCAAGTCAACACGTTTCTTCAAGATTTTTTTCTAGAAAGCAATGATAGGTATTTGCACACCGTGTAAAACCAAAATGTTGGATTTTTTTTGAAAATTGTTTCCGTTCGCGTCCTCACCATCAAAGTGAATTCACCTCACCAATAATCTCTACATCGCTTGTGTTTGCGTCGTTGCTTTAGCGTCTTGCGTCTTATGTTCGTGTCAGTAATAAGAATGTGCAAAGTTTATTTTGAGTTATATTTTCATTTTTTTGAATTAACGTTTTGACTTAGTCCCCTTCTTTGACATAAGAAAATATCAGTGCCGAATGATAATAGTCTCCCCATAGTTGTGTTGCTCTGGCTGACATTTTGCACATGATGTTTTAATTTGGAATACAGTTTTCTATACCGCAGCCATAACACATGGATTGGGTTGAAAATCGCTCCAACTATGACACATATCTTTGGTGTTATCAAGAATATGAACTGGATGCTGAATATGCAGGGTCGAGTATTTCTAAAGTTACGTTCCAATCGATTCTGTCGTTGTCGTGATATGGACTAACATCCGGTATAAAACCAGACACTGCAATCTTGAATTTATATTTATAAATGCATTGACCGTATGAATCCATTGGCGATTGTTTTGTTGTTTCAATTCTCTTATTTGTTAATATAATATTATGTCACTTCCGGTTTTAAATAGCATTGTCCGTTTATCTTTACGACCGTAGCTTACGTACGCTAAAAGGCACACAAACCGTTTCAAATTCTGCTCCGACATTAATATATTGTGAGCTAAAACTTTTGTCTCCAGATGGAGCTGGTGATCTAAAGCCGTCCAAATGTACGATATTCGCGAGTTTCTAGTTCGGTGACGGCAGTACCAATTGTTGGCAAGTGACGTTCGATTTACCATAGCTCCAATTCATAGTTTGTGCGTGACGTCATCTCATTGTTGACACTCTCTTCATAGAACATTCAGAGTAACTGTGATTCCGTGCTTTTTGCCATAACTGATAGCAGTAGTTTTTATTGAAGTATCCTGGACCCTTACCTAATATCGCCAAATTTCAGTAGCACCGTGTTACTGTAGCACAACTTTTGTTTTAAAAGTTTTAGCCACAAGAGCTAACATTGTCGCCATGGCAACTAGCCGATCGTGCTACAGTAACACGGTGCTACTGAAATATTGGCGATATTAGGTAAGGGTCCTGGGCACTTGTAGGTTCCTGAGAAATATTTAGTACCAGGAGGATGACCCACATATTACAAAAACACATCGATTTACCTCCATTTCTTAGTTGAATATGACACGTCAACGAGACAAAATGTTGTCAAACTTAATTTTTTACATTGCTGATAAAACAAAAATAGCTCCTTCAAAGCAATGATTGATTGATAAATATTGCGATGCAGTTGATATGATCCGTCAACGATCATGAAGTCAAGCAGTGTCACCCGATTGTCGCGCATCAAAGTTAGCTCAACTTCAACAAACGGCGCGACTCTGTACTTACTTCAATGCATGTGTGCTGGCAGAAAACCTGTTTACCAGGTTATTGTTTCATCGATCTCATGCGAGTGGACTTGAGACATGTATAATGCTGTTAGATGGCGCTGAATGTCAACTCGCAACTGCGTCGCGTAATATGAAACACAATCCTACCCGTCCAGCGGTGCGATTTGCAATTTGAACGCCATTCATGAGAGCCTGACCTGGGGCTGGACCGCACCAACCACCGCATTTGATCCAAACGCCCATTGAAAAGTAATATTTTAGTCATTTTTCGACGATTTAGGTCACTTTGAGTGTAATTTAACGTTTTGCGTGGTCTATATTTCCCAAACGATGAGATTTAGAGGAAAACGCTCGCTTGTGTTCATTTAGGATGGTGAACAATTCTGCCAAGTTTCGTCAAAATCGGACTTACACGAAAAAAAAGTTTTTATTGCAAGATGGAATTAACATGGGAAATTAACTTAAAAAGTGATTAAAAAGTACTTCCGGTGCACGGATTTTGAAGGATTTTGGATATGTTGTAGAGGGCATTTTTCTGATTAGATTCATCTATTAAAACCTTCTGTTGCAATTAGTGGTAGGTATCATCTCTTTTTTTGCTTTAAATTACTGGGCTATAAGTTGAACCCTGTTTAGCATTTCCAGGTATAGGCCGGCCCATAGTCCAGTATCAAAACGTATTCCCGTGGAGCTTTTAGTTAGATATGTGGGCACCATGAAATTATTGTTCCTTGGGTCCTAGAGTGTCTAAGTCGCGTTGGTGCCAAAGCTGAATACGCGTAGGGGGTTGCAGGAGGGTGTCGGGGGTGGAAAATCTATTATAATTATTTTTATCCAAACGGTTATAGATACAGAAATTTTGTAAGAAAATAAAAGTTGCGTAATAATATAAGGAAGAAAACATCTTCTTACAACTTTCTCACCAGATGAATATTTTGGGTTCTATTTCCCAAAAAGCAGGTATTTTTCCAAAATTATCAATTTATGTATTAATTTCAATTAACACTGATAATTTCGCACGGCACGATTATTTTATTAAGTTCTATACACTATACATACATGCTTATTAATTGTCAAGTGTTTTATGTATCATAGTAGGTCAGTAAGTAACAAAAATATCCGACCGCTCAGTGGTCCCGCGCCCTTGGCTCCGCCTATAGCCCAGCAACTCTTGTGACTTAATATTACGCTAAAACAAGTATTTTAACTATCATTTGTTGATTTGTTGATGTTGTATTCATACCCTTCACCCACCCCATTTAGCGATTCGTCATTATTCAAAGGGATGTATTCCTTGTCAGAGCATTTACACAGAGTTCAAATCAAGTTTATAAGTCTGCGCTTGCATCATACTGTTATACTGTTGGATTTTATAATTTTACGCACACATTTTAAGATTGCAAACGTTTTACTAATGCGATAATGGCGGCAGGTGTAACTGCTATAGTGATAACGTGCTAATTAGTAACTAAAGGAAAATATCTATATTTTACAGTTTCCAAACATATTCTGTGTTTGTCTATGAGTAGTTTTAATATAGGTACATAAGCCTCATCCTAAAGCACCTCGTGATAATTTTATTCTCTTTGGCCTATGGTGAGGACTTTGCAGGTAGCCCTGCAAAAGACATGCTTAATGAATTGGGGGATATTAAAATAAATAGGTATAACGATTAACCGTGATACGGGATTTTACCCGGGGCAGTGATTGTAAATAGGGTTCATAAACCCTAGTCATACAAGGTCTGAGCTGAGGACTTGAGGATGTTGATTGGGAAGGAGGCGGCCATGGCCTATTAGTACCTAGGGAACCTTCCCTTCATTCTCCATTCGACTGAGAACATCCACGATCTTGATCTCAGTCAGGAAAGGCGTTTCCAGGGGGCCTATTCTGGAATCGAAACCGCATGTGCATGTTCGACTATGCGAATTTTAGTAAAATATTTTAATTTATCAATGATAAAGTAACTGAATCCATTGTGCAGTGGCTCAATAGTCAAATGATTGGACGGTTCCCTACTATAGGTCCCTGCCGCCTCTTTCCCACCTTACACCCTTATACATCCAGAGAGGGGTCATAGTCCATGGTTTACCGACAGAATATCATTGGACTCATTTAAATCTGTATCAGAAATTTACATGTCGTGAACCAGCATGGGGGGAGGGGGTACTCCATTGTTTTATATATAATATGTTTGTTTATTTGCTTAAAATGTTACATTCAGTGGCAAACATGTCACATTATATGCTCAAATAGTAGCATACAGTCATAATGATAATAATAATAACAAGTTAACAACAATTATAAGCACAATAATAATTTTGCTATTTGGTTTGGTCACCCATGTATATGTTAACCATGATTGTTTGGTAAATCCTCCCTCGTCCCAAAGAAATGAATCTGGATCCATCATTGCCCCCCCCCCCCCCCCCCATACCCCCAACAGTCCATAAAAAAGTTTCATGAGATCTATTATTGGTGAAAAAACGTTTCTTGAGTACATATTTTATTTTATTTTTTATTTCATACATCATTTTATTCCTAATCACACAGTATACATGAAAAACGATCAAAGAACAATTCACTCAATTAAATAATAAATACATGTAGGTGATGTGACGGGAAGCCCACGTAGAGAATCTCTGAGTGTGGGCTGACCCAGTTAAAGATAAACAGGCAAAAAATGTTTCAAGGTTGCTGAATTATTGTAATACTGAAAAGTGAAAAACACATGAAAATTACTGGATACTAAAGTGTTATTATAGAATGGGAATACAAAAAATAATTGTCGACAAACTGATGTGAAAGACTAATGTTCTAGATTGCGCAATCTACTTATCAATAAATTACGTTCTTACAAAAATTCCTACCCGAGGCAAAAATCCAGGATTTAACTTTAGCAATGGTTTACCATAATAGGTTGAAAAATAAAAGAAAAAGGTTTTTGGCAGTGTGCCTTTTTGGAGTCAAAATTTAGAATTTTCTGTACCCAGATTTCTAACAGAAGCAGTTAAAAAGACTAGCACTACACGCTACAAATTTTAAAAGAGACGAAGCTTCCGAGTTAAACGGTAAAAAGTTAAATTAATATTAAGGTCTGGAAACCAACATTTTGATTTTTTGAGGGCTTTGACTCTGAAAGTACTTTATGAATTGGCAAACAAAAACATATCTATGTTAATTTGGGTTTGTGACCAATCCTACTAAGCTTGATTAAAATCGGAGTAGGCCTTTAAAGTTTTAGATTGATTGCTAATTTTTATCAAATTAATTAATAAGTCATTAGTATGTGAATGTCAACAAATATGCATATATTATTAATATTAATTTTGGGGATATCGATATTTTGATTTCTCATACTCGAATTAGTAAGGGATTAACAAGAATTGTTAATAATTGTTAGAATTGTTAGAATTGTTAGGATTGTTAGAATTAACAAGTTATAGTTTCACTAAACGCACTGATTTTAAACATCTTGACTCCCTATGGCTGTATCTAGGTATAAGCTATAGAATGTCTATGGTATAAGCTATAGGCGGAGCCAAGGGCGTGGGACAGCTGCGCGATCGGACATTTTTATTACTTACTGACCAACTATGATACATTAAACACTTGACAATTAATAAGCATGTATATATAGTGTATATAACTTAATAAATCAATCGTGCAGTGCAAAATTATCAGTGTTAATTGAAATTAATACTTAAACTGATAATTTTGAAAAAATACCTGTTTTTTGGAAATAGAACCCAAAATATTAATCTGGTGAAAAAGTTGAAATGAGATGATTTCTTCCTTATATTATTACGCAACTTTTATTTCCTTTCAAAATTTCTGTATCTATTACCGTTTGGATACAAATAATTATAAAAGATTTCCCACCCCCAACACCCCCCTGCAACCCCCTACGCGTATTCGGCTTTGGCACCAACGCGATTTAGACACTCTAGGACCCAAGGAAAAAAAATGTCATGGTGCCCACATATCTAACTAAAAGCTCCACGGGACTATCATATTCGACGTTTTGATACTGGACTACCATGTTAGCCCGGGTTCAACTTACTCTGTCACCGACCATAGTCGAATGAATGAAAATACATGCACCTATCCATGTTGGATCAGAAAGCCCAGATTTTTGAGTTAAGGCATATTGGGCACAGGTTTGAGCTCGTTTGTTGCCGCGGCAAGTTTGATTTAACCCGTAAATCCTATGCGGACGTCACACGCCCAGCTCGCCTCTATTGTGAAACGCACCCAAAGAAGTATAACTCGATGACCGAAAGGACTAATATAAATAATATCTATTACCATGTTTTATCTGCATGCCAATTATGCAATCTCATGATAATAGAGATATTTTTACTTAGTTATATTGCTAGTGCCGGAAAAGGCTTAAAACCTTTTGCGAATCCAAGTGGAACAACTCGTTGCATCGGGGATTTTCTTTCTGTTCTAGGCGCTGATTCACGTGTCGACTGCGTTCACAAACACTCTCTGTCAATACATAAGAGAAGAGATCAACGAGCCTCCGATCAGCAGCTCGCTCGCGATCCAAATGGCGGAGACCATAGACGAAAACAAGATGGACGACATCACGGAAGGGTACATAATTAGAGTTCTTATTGGTTTTCATTGACGGTGATCATTCGAGGTCAGTGATAGATTAACGCTATATCCAGGGTGCATGTTCTCGAATCGAAAGAGCTCGACTATTCGACTATTCGAAATGAAGTAAAATCTTTTGTTTTATATGATAAAGTATCTGAATCTATAGACAACATTTTAAACCCCGAGCGCCATCTACAACTATCAACATTGCATTCTGGGTTTAGGATGTGAAGAGTTTGACAGCTGCCTGGTTGACAGTGCTAAGATGCATAAAGGAAGAATGTTTTTATACATTCTTCCATTAACATTCTACATTTTTACATTTTATACGTTATATCATCTCTGTATTTAAATGTAACTAATTTTAGTGGTATTCAACATAATTATGAATAATATTAAGAATAGCAGATCGTACGGAACAATGTGTTGTGTTCCATTGTGCAAAAATAACACTAAATTTAGCCGTGAAGTGTTGTTTCAATACTTTCAAGGGACGTTGATTTGAAGAAAGAATGGACAAGACGCAATAAATTATGTTTTTGTTGAAAATTTTTAGTGTAAGATGTAAATCCAATATTGTAGATATTATTAGCCTGGGCTTGAAATCATATTTATCGCTTTCAGGGGTATTCAAGTTATTTTTCCTCTTAACAAACAGGACATTTGTAGGTAGCCGAAAATCTTATTTTTGTCAGAAATTCTGACAAAATGTGACAAAGTATGTTCCTGTATACATAACTAATTAACAAATCAATCTGACCTATTGGTTATTCATTTCGGTTTATTCATTTATTCATTTTGTTAGGGGAAAAACAGGGCAATTTTTCTTCATATTTCTTATAACCAGATTTGTTAAAATGTGCACCACATATTCTGTGGTTCTTAATAGGGGACCATTTACTACATTTTCCCTGAGATCCAATTCGCCTCACACGCCTCATTCTTTCTTCAAATCAACGTCCCTTGAAAGTATTGAAACGACACTTCACGGCTAAATTTAGTGTTATTTTTGCTCAATGGAACACAACACACTGTTCCGTACGATCTGCTATTCTTAGTATTATTCATAAAATAATGTTGAATACCACTAAAATTAGTTACATTTAAATACAGAGATGATATAACATAACAAACACCGAAAAACATTCTTCCTTTATGCATCTTAGCACTGTCAACCAGGCAGCTGTCAAACTCTTCACATCCTAAGCCCAACATGCATCACGGCACGTCGCGCATGCGCAGTGAATTTTGAATGTTGTCTATTGTGCAGTGGCTCATTTCCGCATGACGAACATTTTCAATAGACTCGAGAAAGGCCCCCAGGACCCCTGATTATACAGCTATATTTTCGATTGATAGCAGAATAATGTGTAAGGATTATACCAATACTATAGGCTGTTCAATTTACGCTTACAACGCCGTTAGGGTGTAAATAAGCAGCACCATCCAGACCTTCCATCTGAATTCACACTTTGCCAACCTAAACTCTCAAAAAAAAATCCGCTAACTTGAATGTGCCACCTAGTTCTAGCTGATTTTCATTTTGTTGTGTTGGGGCTAGCGTAGTACATCATTTTCGTTGCCATCTTCACCACCAAAATCATTGTACAGAAGATTTGAACAAACTATAGTTTCAAGCGATTTTGATTTCTTACCGCTTTGTAGAGAATCAGACCTAAGGGTTGAAGTCATAAATATAGGAAAATAAGCGCCAGAGCTCTGAAAACGAAATTAACTCGCAGCATTCGCGAAACGCTGAGAGTTGGGGGCAAGACCCCAACGTAGGCCCCTTTAATGATGATTTAACGCATTTGGTACCAAACTTTTAAATAATTTTTTTTAAACTCAGATTATAAGAATAGTGTTTTCACGTCTCGCCAGTTTCAAGTATGTAAGTGTAACAAAGTTAGTATTTGCAGTTTTGATAAATTATTTTGCCAGTTATAAATGTGTTTCTTTACTCGTGAACTATGGACGTTCAAAATGGTTTTTATAATTTGATGGCAATTGGCGTGCCCTGCATATTTTTCAAAAAGGAAGCCAGGCGCCGTCAATGGTCGCCCTGCATCCCTGGTTATGACGGCTCAATGAAATTCATCCGCTAAGGACTATAATGTAGGAAAATGATGCGCCACCACTTCCCATAATGCCTCATTCTACATAAAATGAACTACATAAAATGCAAACTTTACAACAAACTACCTGAACATATAAAAAATGTAACAGATATTGATAGATGCAAGTACCTACTAAAGACATTTCTAGTGCATAAGGCGTATTACTCAATAGATGAATATATCAATGAATGAATGGAACCATGTACATATTAAATGAATAAATGATTAATGTTACACTATGTTCAGCACATAAAATAGATTTATATATAAAATATCATTGTACCTACCTACTACATGATGATATATTCCATATACCCTAGACAAAGTATATACCTATGCTTAAGGGTCTGTAACACTGTACCTGTACCTTGTTTCATGGAAATAAACCTACTTACTAACTTACTTACTTACTATTCAAATATTATGTTCATATTGGCAACTGAGTCCAATAATAACGACACCCTCACTCCAAACCAGATGATATTCCACTTTAACCGTCTTATTAATATTTGTTTCAGGCTCCTTGGAAAATGGCCGAACAGTTACACATTTACAAAGGCGTTAGCCGACGACGTGATTAAAACACATGGACGTGATATGCCCATTGGAATATTCAAGCCAGCTATTGGTAAGTGAAGTGAATGACGTAAATCAATTGTAAGCAGGATAATTTAGTGGCTATAGGGAATTGGACTGCCTTCACTCTACCGATCCCTCAATATTAGATGATGATGTGAAGACATATTATAATCTGTTGCAACGTCTAGTCTACTTGATCAAAAAACCACACCACAATATCCAACCAGGCAAACAAACCCTTATTGATTGCGTCAAAAACGATAGATATAAATAAAATGACCTGTACCTAAAGCAATTTAATTTTGAAAGGCGATACAAACGTATCAACAACTTTTACTCCTTTGACGATGCGCCATTGTGTAGGAGGTCAAGTTTGTTGAGTGAGATGTTAGCCTCCTGCGCCCTGTTGGCTTAACGTCCCATCCGAAGGACGGTGAAACGCCCGTCGAGAGACTGAAAACAGGTGTAGTGGGTCGTAACACTAACCACTATTCACCCCAGTCTAACCCAACGGCAGGAAGTAGCAAGCACGAGTTGAATGGTCCCATCCAACTGCTGACCGCGCTAAACGTTGCTTAAGGTGGCTCATCAAATAGGGCATAGTCTCAGATTTTCATAATTTTTTGTCTACTTATTGATAATCACGCCAAACACAATCATTGAAAAAAATAAACATTTCTCGTTTCTATAGTTTCTGAGATAAATTGAGTTTTCTTCCCGTGTTATCTTTATGTCAGACAAGTAAAATCGTGTCACGTTTAGGCTAATAATGTAGATCTAATTTTTATTTTATGATAGAGAGTTATACATTCTGTTAGGAAAAAAACTGAAAATAATACCAACGTGTGCTATTTTAAAAGTTACAAACAAAAAAATAAATGATTTCCCTATACCTCCTGTGTTAAAGTTATGTTCATTCTTGGAAAGTAATAAATTAAAACCTCGCTATAAGACAGGAGTTGCAAATTAAATTTAATTTAATGATTCTTTTATACTTAAATATAGCTGAAATGTTGGAAAAAGTAATTCGCATGAGGGTAATTTCAAAAAATAAATATTTTTGAATTTTCGAACGGTTGAGTCACGTTAACATCCTGACTAGAACATGGTATCCAATACACCAGCCGTTGGGCTAAAAATTACTATACCTACCTATGTCATAAATATTTGCTTATTTGCTATTTGCATCAATATTTACCTGAGGAAAATGTTCCGACTAATGCCATCTTCCCCACAGTGATCTGCACCGCAAAAGAGCCCGTGCCGGGTTGGTGTGACAACTTGAACGGACCAATGGGCATGCTTGTCGGCTGTCAGGCGGGAGTGTTGAGGACCTTACAGGTTGACATGTCTTTGAACGCGAACTTGGTGTTCTGCGACTTGGCCATCAACGGCATCATCGCAGCAGCCTGGGACGTCGGAGACAATAGGTGCGTTGGCTTCTCAATCATTGGAATTATTTAAAGGCAAGCAACCACTCGCAGCAGACGTGATTGGTCAGGAAAAACGCAAATGGCAAATTCCCTCTCTGTCAAGAAGAGTTTAATAATAATTACAAAATTCTTTAAACATGAACTTATGATCTATTCGTTTATTTGTAGACATTTGCTAATTTGCTTAAAGTGATATCACGAATATATTACCCAAGACTTGAAACCCCTTGAATTCCCGAGGATTTTCAGTGCTGGTGGTAAATGCATTTTTTTTTTCTTTCTTGATATTGACCCTGAAAAGGACTTTTGGCGACGTTACGTTGATTCTATTTCCCTTGAAACTTAGTTCGATGGTAATATAAATATGTATCTTCTTATTCATCTGATTATTCACACAGTATGTGTACTTTAATTATTGGAACTCATCAGGCGCGTACGAACTACTTTCATCATGGGGGGGGGGGGGGATTGCGCCACCCGGAAGGGGGGTCTGGAGGGCGAAGCCCCCAGTTTTAGCCCCGCAGGGCGTTTTTTAGGATTAAAACCTGTTTAAAGTGATTCTGGGACTTTAAAATGCCCAAACTGAAGCAAAAAACCCTTCAACTGTTGCCTCGTAGGGCATTTTTTCGAATATAAACATTTTAATTTTGATTCTGGGATGCTAAACTGCTCAAATTGCAACAAATAACTCTCTATATTTTCCCCGCAGGGCGATTTTTTTTTAGAATTTAAACAATTTTTAAGTGATTTTTGGACAGTTAACTTAATTTTGTATGGTGAATGGGGGGTCAGCCTGCTCGAGTGGGGGGGGGGGGAATAAGCCCCCCCATCCCCCCCTTCCTACGCGCCTAGAACTCATAGAGACTCCATCCATTTAGAACTTCAATTGTCTATCCCACACTAATATTCAAAGGAGCTGCGCTCACGGAAAAATATCAATTATTGAAATTTAAATCTACTTAGATTCTGCACAACACGCTATACAAATTGGATTTTCGAAAAAGACAGATAATATTAATTCAGGAGACACATTAGAATGAACAGTGAAACTTTTTGGTCACAAAAATTTAGTAGTATTACCGGGATAATTGTCTCCTTTCACAAACAAGCACCAATATTACTACCACTTGGATCCATGGTAAATGCAATAACCATGTCTGTCTTTACTGCTACAGAACGAAGGGCGTTTGTGTGTACAATTACGCAAATTCGCACAGAAATTCAATAACATGGGGGAGATTCATGAACTACGGTTTCAAGTACAGTTCTGAGACCCCAATACTTGCGGCTATATGGTACCGCATGATGGTGACAACCAAGTACTGGTTCCTCGCCCAGATCTACCGGTTCTTCCTTCACACAGTTCCAGGAGTACTTATGGATGTGGGACTTTACCTCACAGGAAGCAATCCACAGTAAGAACAAAAACAATATATTTATCATGATTGATTCAGATAGGATAAGTGCATATTGATTATTTTAAGAGACACTTCTAGTATGGTAAGGTACCAGCGGATAGTAGATACAGACGGACATACAATTTTAAGAAATATGGCTTTCCCTTATGACCTAGGGTAGGTGGTTGTGATTAAATACGAACTGCAGAAGGTTCTTGGTACAATGTGGGCACATCATGAAGACATTTTGTTTACCCCTATGCATAGGGGTACAAAATGTACACATTTTGACCAATACTAGAAATCCGACCTTCCGGCGTTACCAAGTCGTCTTCGGGTACAAAACTCCTTCCTGCCGCTGACCTGTTGCACACTTACAGAACAGAGCATTTATTATAAATTTTCACTCACTCGCTGACTCTCGACGTAGCAGGACGTGGATTCGTACGCCCTTCAAACTGAGGTTACCGGTGATAAAACTTGCTCGAATTCTGTATTACACTATTCGCGCTGGACTATTCCGTGAGTACGAAAATATTAAATATTAAGTTACATTATAAGTTACATTATAACCAATAGACGATTAAAATAGTAATTAGTTGTAGCTATAGCAACTGCTCTGCCTCGCTTCGATCACTGCATAGCAGGGAGGCGAAGCAGAGCCTCGGGGCTAATAGTTGCGACGCGTTACGATGGAAAAACAAGAACTAATGGATACTGAAAGCTCCTCCAAGAGGAAGCTAAGAGACATACCGATGCAGCCTAAAGACATAAGTCATCTTATTGATGATCTTCATCCAACGGACAATTCCGATTCAGATAGCTTTGATGAAAGCATAAGCCGCGTGGCAAAGGTAAACAAAACAGATCTCCCACCTACCAAGCCAGTCGCCCAACAGGTCACGCAACAGGTCATACAACAGGTCACAGCACCGGTCCATCCACAAGGAGCAAAGGACATAAGCAAAAACAAATCACAGCCGATAACAGCTATATTTCCGGAAAATACTCGTTATGCGACGTTCGCTCGCCGTCTCGCAGGCCAGCTCAAGTACCCACCCCTCCTCTCCCGCCGCGGCAGTGAAGGAGGCGCAACGCGTTGCTCAATCGCTACGCAAAGCGTAGACGATTACCGAACCACTATATCATTTCTGGAGAAAGAGAAAATTGAATTCTTTGTCTTTTCAAAAGATCACGAGAAAACTCAAAAAGTAGTTATCCGAGACTTAGATCCTCTCAGCAACACCGACGACATTAAAGCCGAACTTGTCACATTGGGCTATGCACCCACACGCGTCTCTCAACTCCGACAGATGAGGACAAAAGCTCCTCTCCCGCTCTTTCTTGTTGAACTTCTCGACAAAGATAACACACCGGAAATATATGAACTTCGCGAGATGCTCTACCAAAAGGTAAAGGTTGAAGTTTATCGCGGTATAAACGGCCCTCGACAATGCCATAAATGCCAGCGGTTTGGCCACGTCTCCGGATGCTGCAGCGCCAATGCCCGCTGTGTCAAATGCGGGGGAAGTCACCTCACTCGTGACTGCGTGAAGAGCTCAGAGTCTGAGGGAAAGTGCGCCAACTGCAGTGAAACACACACAGCGAACTATAGAGGATGTCGCATCTTCAAAGCAGTGACGAAGGCCTTTAAACACCGCCAACAAAACTCACGTGAGTACCATGCAGACGTAGCTGCTGCACCAAGCCGTTACATCCCAGCTCCACCCCCGAACTTCAACGCCTGGACTCAGCAACATTACATCAACCCCAGTAACAACGTGACTTCTCCAAATATCAACGTGGCTTCTCCAAATACTTCTCAGCAATCCAATCCACCACGGACTAGCAGTCAACCTCAACATGCCAGATACTGGACTCCTCTAGCGCTTAGAGCAAACCAGACTGCAAACAAAAAACAACAATCTGTAACGAAGCACCAACCTCGGGAAGGAGACAAGACCACAAGTGATACCCGCCAGACTGCCAAACTATCTTCCTTCACCCCCGGCTCGAGCGGTGGGACGATGGAAGAACCCTGGGATGATAGAGGAACTAATATGACTAACACCAAACATTCTAGCAACCCAGACTTTCCTGGCCTCATTCAGAAAGGTATGGCTCTTCTGAAATCAAGATTGAGTGCGAAATCCAACACTGACATTATAGCACTTCAACGCCCAATTCTACTATTTATAACTGAAATTCTAGAGTTGCTGGCTTCCGATTTTCAAAGATTGAACTTTTAATTCGACGGTGTCACCTCGGCCCTCGACTAGACGAATTCTGCATTGGAACTCCAATGGCATCCTGCAATCAAAGCTAGAGTTCGAAAACCTACTATCCACCGAAGATATAGATATAGCACTTATAAACGAGTCTTTCCTCAAACCCCAAAAACCATTCAAAATACATACGTATGCGTCTATCGTAATGATAGAATTAACTCTCCGAAGGGAGGGACAGCCATTGTCATTAGAAGCTCCATTAAACACCACGTTATCAAGCTGCCTCAACTACTATCTCTCGAAGCAACAGGCATTTAAGTCCACCTGAACGGTAGAATAATAACACTAATCGCAGCCTACAAGCCGCCCAGCATCAAACTGTGTGTGAAAGACATATCTTCCCTACTCAGACTAGGACCTAAAGTATTCATTGTCGGTGACTTAAACTCGAAACACATGGCTTGGCACAGCAGACTAAACAACGCCAGGGGAAAGCTCCTATTCGACCACTCCAATGAACATCTGTACACAGTTATTGCTCCTGCCACTCCAACGTATTATCCACACAACGTCAAGCAAAGGCCTGATGTGCTGGACATAGCCATCACTAACGGAGTTGACCAAACGTTCAATATTACCGTCCTCGAGAAGCTTAACTCTGATCATCTCCCAGTCTTAATTGAGATTTATGGGAACACTACAAACTATTCACTTAACCCCATATTAGACTTTAAACGAGCCAATTGGGAATCTTTTCAAACAGACGTCACGAATGAGGTTAGGGTTGCCAACTTTACAAGAATTGATTTCCGGACAATGTAGTTCTAAAATACTCTGGGAGTAAAATATCCTCACAATTCGGTATTTTGGGGAAACACGTATTCGCACGAAAATACGATCTCGCAGGAAATCAATGGGGGGTCTGGGGTGAGGGCCCCCCATCACCATGCGGGTTCGGGCCGCACGGGCCCGGGAAAATTTTGAATTTCGAAAGTGTATTTGGGTCATTTTCATGCGTTCTGGACTTCAATATTTGGCGATTTCATATTTGGGAACTTTGAAAATTTCTTTACAATTATAGCAAAAAGACTTGAATTTAACTCTATAATAATATGGAATGTTCTCATAATATTATTTCCTTGAAGTTGAAATTGATAAATATGTAGTAAAAATTTAAAATAATGGGCGAAAGTGAACTAAGTAAACATACTTTGCAAAAGTTATGACATTGATTATTGAATTATAGCGTTAGTTTCATGGAACAATTAAATAATTTCGGACATTATGCTGTCTGGAATGAGGTAATTCCGACATCCGGACAATATTGTCCAATTCTGGAGTGTCCGGAGAAATTCCGGACAGTTGGCAACCCTAAATGAGGTTGTAACATGTAAACTGAGGGAGGGCGGCCGCCCGAGGTCAACCGGTCATACAACCCCTCACGCGCTCGAGCAGGGGCTCGGGAGTGGTTGACCGGCGAGCGACGGAACTGGTTGTGTTGTGTGTTGTCAGAGAGAGAGACGTTTCTAGAAGCCGACGCAGGCAACTGATTTTTGTACAGAGAAAGAGTGTTGATGATTATTATTTGTCGGACTGTCTTACGACGACTTGTGCTGTGGGATTAAGAGTTATTAAAAGTGTTGTTCAAGTGTGATTGTGTTCAAGGTGTTTGTTTTACGAGCTTCGTGCTTCCTCGTACCCCAGAAGCACGTGGCGCCCATCCCCGTCCGCCAGCGTTCCCCCACCCACCCCATTCCACCGTTAAGAAGGGGCAAACGTTATAACTGGCGCCCGACGTGGGACCGAAATTTTGAAAATGGATTACACACGACTGACGCGTGACGAGATCGAGTATGAGTTGAAGATACGCGGACTAGGCGAGGGACTGACCACCGTTGCCGAAATGAAAACCGTCCTCGCCCAGGCCCTCAAGACCGAGAAGGAGGGGAAGAGCACCTGCCCGCAAGAAACCACTCTGGATCCGGAAGAGGAGCTTGAAACGTGCAAGATGAAAATAGCGGACCTGAATACAGCGATTACCAACTACAGCGGTTCGTCCAAGGCGGATTCGGAGTACAAACGAATAGAAACACGTTTGGGACACATCTTGCGCCGGCTCGGAAGGGTGAGTGCACTCATCGCGGACGTGTGTACAAGACGAACGGAGCTGATTCAGGAAGCAGCCAAGTGCGGGGACAAGCTTAAGGAAAAACTGCTTTCAGACCCGTTAGCTATATTGGCGGCCAATAAAACGTTGTCAGATGCCTTGGCTAAGTTAGCAACCGGCGAGACCAGTGCCAGGAAAAAGTATGTTCCAGCCAGAGACTGGGGAGTTACCTTTACGGGGGACGGCCGTGGGTTGAGTGTAAGCGCCTTCCTGGAACGCATAGAAGAATTATGTGAGTCCAGACTACGATCGAAGGAAGACTTACTAGTGGAAGCAATGGATTTATTCGACGGCTCAGCATTAGTATGGTACCGATCCATTAGGCGGCAGCTCGGCTCCTGGGAAGACCTCACGCAAAAACTACGAGAAGAGTTCCTATCACCCGACTATGACGAGGAGTTACTCGACGAAATTAAGAAGCGAACTCAAGGACCGGAGGAAACCATTGGAATCTACGTCGCCTTCATGAGGAACTACATGGCGCGGCTGCAGACACCTTTGGCCGAATCCGTCCAGCTAAGTATAATTCGGAAAAACTTAGACCCGTTTTATGTGGACAGGTTAAGTTTGCAGCAGATCGAGTCCGTGGCCGACCTTCTTAGCCTGGGACGGAAGCTGGAGTACAGCCGGCAACGGGTACGCAAATTTCAGCATCCCGTGCAGCAGAAGGATTCTATCGAACCTGACCTGGCCTACCATGGACGCCGAAGACTGCCAGATCGTCCAGGCCCGAACGTCGGTGCGGTACAGGAAGAGAATCTAGCGGACGTCTCCACAGCGACCTCGAGAGGCAGCAGAGGGCCATGTTGGAACTGTCAAGGTACCGACCACACCTATCGCGATTGTTTGGCAAAAAGGTCAGTGTTCTGTTATGGTTGTGGTGCAGCAAACGTTTTGAAGCCAAATTGTATCCCTTGCCGTGAACGTGCGGGAAAAGCAGCAGCGGGTCGAGTGTAGGGCGGACTCCTCCTGCAAAGCTGATATGTTCGCCTCCTAACGAAGAGTGGTGTGACTGGTTAGACGTGGTAGCCAATCATAGTCTTCGAGCCAAGCTGGACCATATCCTGGCATCGGCAGGGAATGATAGTCGGCCTAGCCTGAAGGTACACGTGTTGGGGATAGCAATGCAGGGTCTTCTGGATTCCGGAGCATCAAGAACGATTCTTGGTCGGGGCGGCTGGGAGAAGATCAAAGCACTTCATCCTCCTCTTCGGAAAATGGAAGCAGGTATGGTGCGCGTTGCTGATGGACGTTCTTGTCAAGTGTTAGGAGAGGCTGATCTGCCGATTGAATTAGATGGGAGAGTAAAAGTTTTACCAATTTTGGTAGTCCCATTACTGGAGCGTGCCTTATACTTAGGGATCGACTTTTGGAAGACAATGAGGTTTGTCCCCGATGTAGCGCAGGGTACCTGGACCTTTAGTGATAGTGGAGAAATACCCCGGGTAGCCGAGTGTACTCAAATCAAGGACAGACTCTCACCCAAGGAAAGAATTCAGTTGGAGAAGATGGTGACAGATTTGATGGCTCTCCCACAGGATAAGCTAGGGGTAACAGGTTTAGTGCATCATAAGATCGATACAGGAGATGCGGCTCCCATCAAACAACGGTACTACCCTTATTCACCGGTCATACAGAAGCAGATTAATAAGGAACTCGACGAAATGTTAAGGGACGGAGTAGTCGAACCTTCAACCAGTGCATGGAGTTCACCTATTATGCTAGTAGAGAAACCAGATTCCAAGGCCTTTAGGGTATGCATAGACTTCAGAAGAGTGAATGCAGTGACCAAACGTGACGCATATCCTTTGCCGTACGTGTCAGCTATCTTGGACCGGTTAAGGAATGCAACGTACATGTCCTCCCTAGACCTGAAAACGGCGTATTGGCAAGTGCCCCTGGAAGAAGAGAGCAAGGAAAAGACGGCATTTGCAGTGGCGGGCCGGGGTCTTTTCCAATTCCGGCGGATGCCCTTCGGGTTGCATAATTCTCCAGCAACGTGGCAACGTTTAATAGACCGAGTATTAGGCCCAGAACTAGATCCCCACGTATTTGTGTATCTAGATGACGTGATAATTGTTACTCCTACTTTTGAAGCACACTTCGAGGTTCTACAGAAGGTGTTGCAGAAGTTGAAGGCGGCGGGCCTGACATTAAATAAGGACAAATGTCAATTTGGCCGTTCAGAGTTGAAGTACCTTGGGTACATGGTTGATGAGGGGGGTTTACGCGTGAACACTGAAAAGGTTACGGCGATGATTAACTACCCGACGCCCAAGAATGTTACTGAAGTTAGACGTTTCATTGGACTGGCAAGTTGGTACCGACGTTTCGTACCAGATTTCGCCACGAAAATGGTACCACTGAATGAGTTGACTAAAGGGGTGCGAAAGGGCCAAAGAAATCCGCCCTGGAAGTGGGAGGAAAAGCATGATCTCGCTTTTCGACAAATCAAGAGCCATTTAGTAGAAGCTCCCCTCCTCACCTGTCCCGACTTCAACCGGCCATTTCTGATACAAACTGACGCTTCAGAAGTGGGTCTGGGAGCAGTTATCTCACAAGAGTTTGAAGATGGAGAAAAGGTCATTGCGTATGCCAGCCGGTCATTGACAAAGAGTGAACGGGTCTACACCACCACGGAATTGGAGTGCTTAGCGGTGGTCTGGGCAGTGGAGAAATTTAGACCGTATGTGGAAGGCTCTCCATTCACAGTCATCACGGACCATCATTCCTTAATCTGGCTACATAACCTCAAAGACCCGAGAGGACGGCTCGCTCGTTGGGCGATTAGGCTGCAACAGTACTCGTTCGAAATTCTGCATAGACCCGGGAGGAACCATGCTGTACCGGATGCCTTGTCGAGATCCGTGGGACTTCTGGAGTCTATTGAAATCACCAAGGACGACCATGATGACTGGTATACGGCCCAACTCAAGAAAGTAAGGGATTATCCTCAAAATTATCCGAACTGGAAGGCTGAAGATGATAAGTTGTGGAAGCGTTTACTACGAAGAAAAAAACAGTTCCTACTAACTCCAGAAGACGAAGGCTGGAGGATGGTAGTTCCGAGATCACTGCGGAAAAGTCTTCTAGTAGAATACCATGATCAGCCGACAGCCGGGCATCTGGGAACCTTTAAGACTATCAAGAGGATATCCGAAACGTACTACTGGCCAGGCATGGCCGCCGACATCAGTCGTTATGTCCAGAAGTGCAAGGTCTGCCAATCCCTCAAGCCTGTGCAACAACTACCAGCGGGGTTGATGGGAAGCCAACGGGAAGTCACCAATCCTTGGCAAATGATCTCCACAGATTTGATGGGCCCTTTCCCGGTTTCCTCTAAACAAAACCGGTTCCTGTTAGTGATTGCCGACTGTTTCACCAAATATACCTTACTCTTCCCGTTACGAACTGCAACTGCAGAGAAGATAGCCCAAATCATGGAGCATGAAGTGTTTCTCGTGTATGGAGCTCCCCAATATGTGATCTGCGACAACGGAACTCAGTACACCAGTAAACAGTTTGTGGATAAAGTTACCGGCTATGGGGGGAAAATCCTTTACAACCCAAATTACCACCCGCAAGCGAACCCGACAGAGAGAATCAATCGCGTCCTGAAGACGATGATAGCGTCGTACGTGAAGGATAACCATCGGAGTTGGGACAAGAATTTACCACAGTTGAGGCACGCCATCTGTACGGCGACACACGAAGCGACGGGTTTCACACCCGCTTTTCTCAACTTTGGCCGAGAACTCTTCTTGTCCGGGACGTCGTACCGCAAGTTGGAAGAAGATGGTTACGCTCCGAGGATGGGTCCACGTGAACCTCGGGCCAAGCTATTAAAGGAACTTCCCGCACTCTACGCCGAGGTTACTGATAGACTCCAAAGAGCCCACGAGAAGAACAGCCGGATCTACAACCTCCGTCGCCGTCCACTGCAATTTCAACCAGGAGATGTTGTTTGGAGAAAGACTTTTCCCCAATCAGATGCCGCGCGCTACTTCACGGCGAAGTTAGCACCGAAGTATACGCGGTGCTTCATCCACAAGCGGGTGTCCAACCTAGTCTACGAGCTGCGGGAGGAAGATGGGCGAGTACTTCCAACCAGGTGGCACGTACAAGATCTCAAGCCGGATGCGACGCCCGAAGCAGAAGATAATTTATAAAATAAATTCTTAAAAGAGGAAAAGGTGGAGTTTGTAACATGTAAACTGAGGGAGGGCGGCCGCCCGAGGTCAACCGGTCATACAACCCCTCACGCGCTCGAGCAGGGGCTCGGGAGTGGTTGACCGGCGAGCGACGGAACTGGTTGTGTTGTGTGTTGTCAGAGAGAGAGACGTTTCTAGAAGCCGACGCAGGCAACTGATTTTTGTACAGAGAAAGAGTGTTGATGATTATTATTTGTCGGACTGTCTTACGACGACTTGTGCTGTGGGATTAAGAGTTATTAAAAGTGTTGTTCAAGTGTGATTGTGTTCAAGGTGTTTGTTTTACGAGCTTCGTGCTTCCTCGTACCCCAGAAGCACGTGGCGCCCATCCCCGTCCGCCAGCGTTCCCCCACCCACCCCATTCCACCGTTAAGAAGGGGCAAACGTTATAAGGTAGACTGTTTCTCCTGCTTCGAAATTAAAAATGACACAGATTTGGATTCCCAAATAACCAAATTCACAACTTGCTTACAAAATGCAATACACAATAATATCCCTACTAAAAAGCCCAGGAATTATCATCCTCTTCCCCCATATATCTTAAATATGATCTCAGTTAAAAACAAAATAAAATCAATATTTCTCAGATCACGCAGCAAAACAATCAAGACCATCCTCAACAAACAAATTAAAAACATCAAAACCGAAATTTCAGCCTACAGACTGCAGACATGGGAAGACAAGCTGCGCACAATAAACCCTCAAGATAGATCAATCTGGAGACTCTCAGCAGCACTTACGCACAAGCCGATACACATTCCACCGCTTAAAACCGCAACTGGCACTGCTTACACAGATGAAGAAAAGGCGAATGCTCTTGCAGACTCACTAGAGCAAACGTTCCAACCCAACGACACGCCGAAGTGCGATCAGCACATCATAACCACGAACGCCAAAGTCGATCATTTCCTTGACAACACTCCGATAGACGTCGACTTCCATAGAACGACAAGCGAGGAAGTTGAGAAGATAATTAAAAGAATGCGGCTAAAGAAGGCCCCTGGTCCAGATAATATTCCTAATATAGTTTTAAAGAATCTGCCTCCTTTAGCTCTCTCATACGTAGCATATCTCATAAACAACATCATGATATTAATGCACTTTCCAACTTCATTCAAAGAAGCCAAGATAATTGCCTTTCCCAAACCGAACAAAGACCACACCTTGCCTGAAAATCATCGGCCAATTAGCCTCCTGAGCTCTCTTAGTAAAATAGTAGAAAAAGTCATCCTTTCCAGGCTCAACGATCACCTCGCCAAGAAAAACATCTTAAGAAACGAGCAACATGGATTCAGAACCAAACACAGCACTGATCATCAGCTGATTCGGCTCACGGAATATATCTCTCGCGGCTTCAACATCGAGCGTGCCACCGGCGCAGTCTTCCTTGATGTTGAAAAGGCTTTCGATAAAGTTTGGCACCAAGGCCTCATCAGCAAGTTAATAGATATTAAACTCCCCTCTCGCTACATACACCTCATTTAATCCTATCTCGATCACAGATTGTTCAAAGTCTGCATCAAAAGAGAATACTCCACTCCCAGAAAGATCAGAGCAGGTGTACCACAAGGGTCCATTCTGGGACCAACATTATTCAATATTTTCATTAATGATATACCACTACCTGATCAAGTTGCAATTGGAATCTACGCAGACGACGTAGTCATGTACTACAGATCAAAAATTCCACAATTCATTACCTTCAAACTTCAGGAAGCCCTTCTCACTCTCCAGCAGTGGTAAACCAAATGGCGAGTCAAAGTCAATGTCGGCAAATGCGAAGCGATTGCGTTCACTAGACGACCATCACTTAAACCCAGAACAAAACTCAAACTCTTCGACACCCACATAGAATGGAAACCCACAGTTCGCTACCTAGGAGTCCACCTAGATACCAAGCTCACTTACAGCCGCCACCTCCTCCTAGTTACCAACAAAGCATACGGAAAACTATCAGAGCTCTATCCCATCATCAACAGAAAATCAGCCATTAGCTTCAAGAAAGGTCTCCTTCTCTACAAATCACTTATTCGACCAATTATGACATTTGCCCCTGCAGTCTGGGGAGGAGCTGCAAAAACCCACATCAAACGCCTGCAAATCCTACAAAACAAAGTCCTCAGAATAATCACCAAAGCTCCTCTCTACACTTAAAACGTCAACTTACACAAGGACCTGGGCATATAGACCCCATCAAGACGTTCATAACGAAGATAGCAGCTAAATTCTACTACAAGAGTGGCAAATCAACTAACCCCCTCATCAAAAACCTTGGTAACTACTCTGACAATCCAGCTCAATACAAGATGCCAACATCCATATTTTCAACTTCCTACCATCCTATTACATTCATAGAACCACTCCAAAATAAAAAATAATAAAACATTAAAATTAAAAAAAAAAAAAAAAAAAAAAAAAAAAGGACATGATAACCCTGTAAATTGCTTGTCTATTCCCACGTAGTATAAGCGCGTTCTATCGCAGGCCTCGCAACCTCGCCTTCGTCCATGGGGTTGAACCTGCTCTTCTAACACTATCCTCATAATACAGCAGAGTTTTTGCCATTGTCTCTATCTTTCTCAGTGGCTTTTTTACTGCAGTGTTTCTTCTTCTAAATTCCTCTTTGGAAATGTCCAACCCACTAACCACCCCTTCGATCGCATACACCAACCTCGGCTAAAACATGCACTAGATCTTCATACCTCTCAAATGAACAGTTGATCCCTGCATGATCCCATTCGCTTCCTCAATGAGTACTGAGCCTTCTGCTCCGTACCTTGAGGTCGTAAGAGGAGACAGTGTAGAGTGAGACGACTGTCACTTAGACTTGGCGGGATGGGGGCCTTGTCTTTTCAAAAACAAAAAATATTATAAATTTTATTCTATACATTAAAACAGAAGGCCCGAAGTCTATTTTCTCGATTTAACTTTCACTCATTCATGCAATCAAGCTCTTCCAATCATCATCTAGTATACAAATACAGAATATATGTTAGATGTCTATATTGTCCTTGAAAATAACTGCTAATATTTTAATTATATAAAGGCATACAAAAGCTATCGTTTGTGATCTCACATCAGTAATATCGTTATACCAATTGGATTGGAAGAATATATGAAATTGACTGGCCTTCAATACTGCAATTGTAGGTATATAGAATTGGTTTTTGGGATGGTCAGATAATAATGTTTGTGAGTCAGGAAAGTCAGGAACAAACCCACTATTGCACGCATTTCAAAACTGAGATCAAATCAAGCTATATCGTTCTTTAAATTGTTTTAGATTTAAAATAATGTCCTTAGTACGTGTAGGAATCATCGGAGAATTTATAGGCTAGTGCATGAGGACTGCTAATAAAGAACCGGGTATAGCTCAATTGGCCAATCGTTTATATGAAACTAATCCCCTTTAATGTATCTATAAATATTTATTTTCAGGATGATGTCAGCTTACAAGAAGATTAACAAATTTTCCGATTTGTACGTCCACTTTTGCAATAAGAGTTGGGTCTTCGACGAGAGCAACAGAGTGGAGATGTGGCGCAAGATGAGTGACAAGGACAGAGATACATTCCCGTGTGACATGAGAACAGTTGACTGGGATCAGGCCGCCGAGGACTCTTGCGCAGGACTCAGGAAATATCTCATCAAGGAAACTCCGGAATCTCTTCCCGCGGCGAGGAGGAAGTTTAAAAGGTAGATTGTTCAAACTTTACTCCCCATAGACGATGATTCGTAACTGTAACAGAATTCGCAATTTTCCCTAATAAATTTATTTCTTTTTGAAAGATGGACAAAAATATTTAATCCAATTTGAAATAATCAACATTTTAAAGAACCCGGCATTTGAGCCCAATCACAAGCATATTATATGATTACTTACCTACATAAAATCATATAGGCAATCTTGGTCATGAATGTAAGCAATACATTTTACGAAGTAAAAATTTATTAACATTTTAACTTCCTAATTTATCAATATTGAAACAACTTCATGCAATAATTTTGGTATGTTTACAGATTGTTCTGGCTGCATTACTCTGTAATCACGCTGTTCATCGTTTTCATCATTGTTGGTGAGTAAATGAATACCTCAAGTTTTAAATCAATTTTACTGAATATTATTGTACCTAAAGTAGATTCAATCTGCATGTTTGTATGTAACACCAACTTTAATCAATTTCTTGAAATAGAACAAAATGTTTGGTCTGATAATGAGTTTGAATGGTTTCAGGTTTAATCTTCGCCCTGATTTAACTGCGGCATCTTCCAACAAATAGACTTGTCAATACTGAAGTTTACAGGCAGCTTCCCAGAGCAGCATTTTATTGTAAAAGCATAATAAACTTAACAGAACTAAACATACCTGCCTTCATACAAAGCGTTATTGCATTAATTTTGTCAAGTTATTTTATATTATTATTGTTATAATAATAATAATAATGATAGTTTAATTTGATAATATCTAGCTATATTTTAAAATCAACTACCTACCTATACCTATAGAAACTAGGAAAACGCTCAGTGTAACGCGTTGATGAGCGAGCACAGGTACGTGCAAATTCTCGAACCGGAAATGCGTACACAACGCACAGAAAACATATACATCCATATTGAATTGAAATATGATCCACTCCTTCAACATAAAAGTATGCTTTTCATCGAAACTTGAAAATAGCATCTAAGCACTCTGGTACATAAAGCAAATCAGATTCAATTCAACTGGCACTGGAAAACATTCATTTCGATATTTCATATCTGACAGCTATTAAAAATGTCAATAAGTTCATACGTTCCTAACTGATTGGGATGAAAATTTGTAAAATAATAGGTAATGTTTGTCCAACGACCATGCAAAATATGAGTTTGATCAGATTTATATCAGACCATAAAAAAGGTTGTGTGGCTACAACTACAAGCCATTATAAATTAAGCTTTACAAATGTCAGTAAAATGTTATTACTCTTAAAGTTCATTTTAGATTTTACAGATTTGTCCAAAAATACTTAAAATGCTGGTACCAATCACAATGCAAATTTTGGTGATGATCGGTCAAACGATTGCAGTTATATTGACACACAGAGTTTCTTTCATCCCCATTGCCAAGCACAGCATCAAGTACACACCAAGTTTCCGATGCAACCAATTAATCAATCATGCTGAAAATCATTTTGACCATAACGAGAATAGTAATATAAGTTTTGTGAAAAAAATGGCCTGATCCTTTACTTCGTTTGGCGGGAGACGCCAAATGCACAAATAAACACACACACAAAAAAATAGAGATTCGAGCCATAAGTTTCAAGTGGAGACGCTCGCTACGCTCGCTCAATAAGAAGTGACAGTGAGATGCAACACGTATTATATGTTTTAGCCATGTTGTCGTTATAGTATAGGAGCAAATTTAATTCCGCTCGATTGGAGTGCCGAAATTGATTTTTACCTGACGTACTTTCAATTTTTTTGGTGGCCATATTGGAAAATATGGCGGAAAACGAGCGGAAAACGTAAATTTTACAAGTTATTTAATTGTTGGTAGAGGAAAGGTTGAAAAATTATGAAATAATTCACTAAAACTAACTCAAATATGGAAACTTAATTTTTATTTATTTTTTTAATTAATTTTTAAACATTTTATTTTTTTTAAACGCATATTGTTCACAATGAAATTGTCTACAAATTTTAATTCCATATATTTTTGTCTAAGTCCACGCGTGTCGTAATAAATTGAGAGCAAAAAAACACAAAAACGTGATTGGTCAATTCCAACAATGAAAAAATAAAATTCGTTCACGGCGTATTTTTTTTTTCAAGTCCCCATATTTGAGTTAGTTTTAGTGAATTATTTTATAATTTTTCAAACTTTCCTTTACCAACAATTAAATAATTTTTAAAATTTACGTTTTCCGCCATAATTTCCAAGATGGCTACCAACAAAATTTAAGGCACGTCAGGTAATATTAAGAATGATGTTATTAATCGATAATTATGAAAAAAATCAATTTCGGCACTCCAATCGAGCGGAAAGCATTTTTCTACACTTGAACCTACACTATTACAAATAAATTAAATTATACTTTTACCTAATTTCTAGTGTTGTTTTAAAATCAATTATTTTAAACAATTTACATAACAAATATTTTGTTAGCGTCTGATTAATTTAATATTACTATTCCTTTATGTACACCTTCCATTATTTTACTATGAATACGTGATTTTCTTACTACATTTTTGATATTGAAATTATGCAGTAAATTTTCTATGTATTGTGTGTTCTATACTTCAAAGAAATGAAGCAAATGTGATTACATGTTTTTGTTTGCTGAAACAGAAAATAAAATGAATCGACAATGTCAATGAAATAACCTCATCTTAGAAAGAATGCGAACTTACACATTTCAAGACTTGCAGTGGTAAGCTGTAGAGGCTCGCATGTGTCCTGTTAACAATACAGAGTCCGTATATTTTTGTCTTGCTCGCTATCATTATCTATTCTTTTGTGATATCAACTCACAAATGTGTGATTTGTGAAATACTTTTTGACAATAAAACATTCTTCAAAACAGTACGAAGTATAAAATATAAACAAAACAAAATAGATTTTGAAATATAGATTTTGAAATATAGAATCTTGAGAAATATATATGTCGAAATATAGAATAGATTTTGAAATAGATTTTGTAGGAAAATATTGTAGAATTAATTATTTAGCAAAGCGAATTCGCTATTAGGCACTTTTGACCATTTTCTCTGTTTTTTTTTTGTTTTTTTTTTGTATTTTTTTGTTTTTGAACGCTACAGGCCTCATTGGTTTTCCGATCGAGCTTAAATTGTGCTCACATATTAATTCATTCTAAATTAGAGGGATCCGTCATGTAAAACATGACCAATGCTCACAGCGGGGTAGATATGCATAATATATATGACACGAAGGATATATTTGGCAGCAAAGTGTGGTTTGTTAATACACACATGACATCATTGGCATAACAACGAATTTAAGCAATTAAATTATAACTATTATGGTTTTCCAAATGCCCACCAAGAATATTCGTATAAGTAAAAAGTTAACACAAATTATAATTTCAGAGGGTGCGCCGTTAATACACAGGTATAACGTTGATACCATAATCAGATGCACACTAGTTTACTTTAAATCAAAGAAAACGGTGTACCTATGTTAAAAAAGGTTATGCATATTATAATGTTTGTAAATTGTGTGCCAATTTAAAACTCGCCAGCCTTGTTGCAGTGTGTCGACTTATTCTTCATTTGTGTGATACCTTAATTAAGTAATACATGGATGAATGAATACACAGTCTTCTAATACAATACATACTAGGAAACGCTCTGTGTAACGAGTTGATGAGCGATCACGGATACGCGCAACACCTCAAACCAAAATTCTGTCTATCGAAAATGTAATTAAAAGCCAATAATTCTTTAATTTCGTCAAAGACTTGGGTAGGATTTCATTCTGTTCCTAGGTATAAGGGGGAAGTCTATTTTCTCGAGTTTGCGACATACGTTTGGAATGAGGTAATCAAGCTCTATACCTAGCATTTACCATTTGACTGATGTCAACAAAAATGTATAGTTATATTTGTCCCACTTCTTAACACCTACAAGCCGTATCACCTACGATTTTTTCTTCGTAATACCTACGAATATTTCGCCTAAACGCCTACAATCTTACCCAATTTTAGTACCTGCACTGAGGGCTGTGCATACCGTCAAAATCTTCCTATCACCTACAGTTTATATTTGGGCGGAAACTTGATTTTCTTCTCAGCGCCTACGATTTATTTACTCAGGTATTGGCGATTAACAGCAAAGCTCAGTGACATCTGGTGGCGAAACGCTGAACCCGCTAGGTGCGGATTGAAGAACCCAACATGGCTGCTATGCACGCTATTAGTCATTGACGCTGGCCACTGCTATCTATTTGATTTTTCTTAAATATAATTATGGAAATAGTGTCAAAGCACGGATATGCGTTAGGAACAAAGAGTACCGTTAGTAATAGATACTTTTCAGTGCCACAATGTAAAATAGAGCGGGAATAAATTCCTTTCATACATTTCCAAATGAACCATTAATGGGGGCAAATTTTGCGAAACCAGTGGAAATTTCATACAATCTTGATGGTTCGGTTGATTAAAACTTTTGTAGTTCTATAGTGAAATATAAAACCTTCTAATCTCTTCTTTAGCTTATGATTAATTAATTAATTGACACAAAAATCGAAATGAGAACAGAACTTATGAATGAAAAGCGAATTTGTTACTCGGGTACAAAATCTATGTGAATTTGCCCCATTTCCTGTCTAGGTTTCCATCCATACATCATTACGCATTTAAATTGCTGCCACTCTATAATAGGTTGCTGAAAATTTCCCACGTACTTCATGATTTTATATAATTAAATGTCCGAGGTATCCATATTAATTCGTAAATAAAATAAAACACCCCAAAACTCGCCGAAAAAATCCCGCTGTTTGCGAGTTTACTCCGACAGAACTACAAATGATAAGGAGCTGAAATTTGTACACGTTATAGGACACATATGATAATTTATTGCATGCGATTTGTAGAAATATTTGAGTTGTGAGAAAAAAGTTACATACATTTGAATTGAGCCTTTGATCAACAGTTTATACCTAGCGTTCGAAAAGCACACGTTAGAGATTAAACAATTTGGTAGCTTCTTATAAAGAATCAGCTCTGTTTTGCAAAGAAGTTTCCATTGTTGTCATAATTTGCCATTAAAGGTGTCTCCATTTAGTATAAAGTATCTTATTGATAATTGTGGTTTCAAGAATAGAAATTGAGAGGGAAGAAAATAATTGTGTATGTGTTTTCAGCGAAGATTTAGACAATGTAGGTATTTAAACTCCCGTTAATGTCAGTGGACGAACGTTAAATACATTCTCACACATAACTCAATAAACCAAGGATAAATTCACATAGATGTACCTATTAAAAGTTATTTTATGTTCATTTATGAATTCATAAGTAAACATAAAATCACCTACTTCCTACAAAGTAACTGCAAACAAATCCTTCAAACACATAATTTTGTATGGTTTATTCTGTTTTTTCAAAAACAACTTCGGTAATTTTTCCCATTTTTCCCATTCAATAAATATGTTTGAAACTTACATATATTATATGCCAGTATGTTTTCTAAAATATGTTCAAGTTTCAAACCCCTATCTTTAATAGTGTTGATGTAGTGACCTCTCAAACAAGGGGATGTTTTGCGCCACCCGGTATAAGAATAGCACACAGCGCGTGAAATCTCCACCTGCTTATCCGCACCCGGACCGCCATTCGCAGGCGATCTCAGCGCTACTAGCGGAGGTGGTCTATCCGGAGTTATACGTCATCAAAGAAAACTTGTAAAAGGACAGCCAAGCACCACCATTGGAAAATGCAGTATATTATGTGTTATATTTTATTCGTAAGTTAAAACTTTGGATCAATATGAGCTCGGAGACTATTGAAAAACTGATCAATATAATTGAAAGTGCTAGACTATGAACTGATAATATTTATGTGATGTAATTTAAAATAAAATTAATTGTGTGAGTACTGTGTGTACTCAAAAGTTTTAATTGTCATTTAGACTTAGTGGATCAAATTGAGAGTTCTAGTTGACCAAATTCAACTAACAATGATGTTGCAAATAAAACATGAGATCACTCGGCAGGAATCTAGTGGAGCGGTCGCTCCACCCAGCCAAGTCGTACCGTACACTCACAGTCACTCAACATACCGTTACTGCCTAATAAACTGAGGAGCAGACCAACCACTTTTACTGTAATATCTTTTTCGCGCCAAAATGTGTTTTAATAAAAAAAAAACTCTTGATTGAGCATGAAAATAATGTGTTTGTGAATAAACCAACGAGCGAATTGGCTGAGTGATGCTACCTACCGCCCCACAAATTCTACCTGGCTACTAGAAGAGGGTAAGATCGTAGGTGATACGATGAAATATTCGTAGGTATTAAGAAGATCGATTTGAAGGGGGGAAAAGGGTCAGATTGTAGGTGTTAATTGCAATGAACAATTGTAGGTGTTAAGAAGGTCGATTTGAAGGGGAGAAAAGGGTCAGATTGTAGGTGTTGCGCCGATTATTGGTAGGTATTACGAAGTTGGTGATACGGCTTGTAGGTGTTATGGTCATGCTCCGTTATATTGAAGTATCATCTTACACAATGATTCATGTCACCATTACAAATATGATCGGATAAACCCAGAAATACTGGTTTATGAGTTTGTATCTTTAATAGACTTCCGCCCTTTTACCTATAAAACTTGGGACCCTATCAAGTTTACTCTCTGCGTTTTCGATCATGACCGAATAGAAGCAAGTAATATGTGGCAGCTAGAGAGCAGTAGAGAGCATTCTTTACGTTATATTCTGTCAACATAGTTTTTGAACAAGACGCTGTGATAGGTGGAAAATTAAAAATACCGGGTGGCCCAAAAAAAACGTCCAATGGGCGAGACACCGCTGTTAAGAAACTACTGCAGATATAAGTCCAACAATTTCATATGTTATAAAAAACATGGAGTGGAGTCTCTTAGATTTAAACTTGAAAAAGAGAGGCTAAGATGGTACAGACATATGAAGAGGATGGGAGAAGAGAGGATACCATATAGAGAGGCAGAGCGTGCAGCCATGGGTGGCAGAAGAAAGGCAGGAAGACCTAGAACTAAATGGATGAACGGAATAGAGGCAGCTGCAGAAGAAAGAGGAGAGTGTTGGGGAGTAATTACAACAGAGAAGTGGTGGGAAGACAGAGAGAGATGGAGGGAACTGGTGGAAAGAGAGGAGGCTGAAGAACTGGAAGAAGAGATTGAAGAAGTGTGGAGTGTCGGACTTGGCAAGTCGGCTCTGAGAACACAAGTGCCCTAGAACATTGGTGGGATCATCCCACCCCCTGACCTGGCAATAGTTGGAAGCAGGGTCGCGATATTTATTTATTTATTTGTAAAAAAACATACCAATGTTTGATGTGTGAAAGTTTCAAAAATATTTCTTTTGTAGGAAAAAAAGTTACAGCTTTTCGAATTTGGTTGTCGAAAAATCGATTATACGGAGCTCAAAGAGCACGCATTCATAAAAAGTCCAATGGCATGGACACCTTTATTTTCAACACTATAAATGATATCAGGCTGAAAATTTCAAATATTATTCACAACATAAGACTATATATTGTGTATAAATTTCAATACATTTGATCAGTGGAACGAAAGTTCTGGTATCTTGAAGATGAGCTTGAAAACAGAAAATACGGGAGATAATTTCACTTCTAAAATTATCATGTGAAATAAAACTTGATAAATTATCTCTTGTGTATTCTGCTTTTTAAGCGCAAACTCTAGATAACATAACTTTCGTTACATTGATTTAAATGAATTGAAATTTTTACACAATCAATAGTAATATATTTTGAATAACACATGCAATTTTCAGCTTGATATCGTGATTAGTTTTCAGTAAACGCGTCCCGGCCATTGGACATTTTCTGGTCGCATGATTTTTGAGCTCCGTATAATCAATTTTTCGACAACGAATTTCGAACAGCTGTTACTTTTTTGCTATAATAGTTATGATAGTAAAACTTTCACATATTAGACCTTAGTATGTTTTGTATAATTTGTGTAATTTTCAGCCCGATAAGTGCAGTAGTTTCGTCACAGTGATGTTTCGCCCGTTGGACGTTTTTTTGGGCCACCCGGTATAACCCCTTAACATGACATGTCCATTTGAAGTTGACAGGTCTATGAACTTCAAATTTTGCGAAACAAACATTTTATATTATGTTATTTTTTATGTTTTTTTGTAAAATGTATTAAAATAGAAGAAAAGATCACTGCTTCTTTGCAGCATATGCTTTTTCCAAGGCCTGAAACGCGTTACACAAAAGCGTTTCATTTGTTTGCAGAACAGTTCGACGTAAATTACACAGCAAAAATATTGCTTTTGACCTGTTGTGTGTTGTGAACTTCCTGAAGCAAACACTCTCAGTCAGGAATCTGCAAACCAATTGTTAAGTCTTAATTATTATATCATATCATTTATTATGGTGAGACCCGTGAATTTTCAACTGTTTTGTGCGAAATGTACAAGTAATAAAACATATATAATTAGTAAATATTGCTCTGAGAACACGGCTGTTTACACAATAACGAATATTAACTATTGAAGTTTCGTTACCATAAAAAACACTCCGTGTAAAAATACCAGCCAAGTCTCTTCAATTAAAAAAAAATAGAAGAAATCTAAAAATTCAGCACTGAAAAGTAGTGATATCAAAAAATTGGCCAAGTCAAAACTTTTCAAAAAATACTTAGCGCATCGTTCATATAAATAGTATAGAAGTAGGCAGGAAATGAAATGTACTCATCTACACATGTCCTAAAAAAACGATGCACCAAGTATTTTTTGAAAAGTTTTGACTTGACCAATTTTTTGATATCACTACTTTTCAGTGCTGAATTTTTAGATTTCTTCTATTTTTTTTAATTGAAGAGACTTGGCTGGTATTTTTACACGGAGTGTTTTTTATGGGGATATCACTCCTTTTTTCAGTTTATTATTACAACTTGTAACATATTGTGGCACCAAAGATTATAATTCTTTTAAAAAATAAGATTTTGTCATTTGGTTGCTAAGAAAAGTTGTGCTTGTTACTGTGTTAATGCTATAAATAATATGTTACAAAGTATAGCAAAAGTTTCGTTCCAATCGGTCCAGCCGTTCTCGAGTTACGGCATCACTTCCGGTTTTCAAAATGGCGGTTGACATCACTGCCACCTAAAATTTGATTCTATAAATGTTATGTATCATTATAAGCCTTCTGAATATGTTTTTTTATTGCATGAAGAGGTGATTAGTATGTTTTTCATTTTTATTACGTCATTTCCGGTTTCGGTAATAGTACAATTCTATTTCAACTATTGATATTCCACATAGATGACCTTCTAAATCGAATGGCGCTAATTTCGTTCTAATCGGTCCAGCCGTTTTTGATATATGACGTCACTTCCGGTTTCAAAATGGCGACTACCGGTTTGATTTATAAAAAGGCACCTCAGACGCCAAAAGTGCACATGTGGTAAAAATTTCAGATCGATCGGCTAAGCCGTTTAGGCTGTGGCGGTGATAGCGGTGTTTCCTGATATCATTATCATCATCATCAGATAGGTTTTAAAAGGGGTGTAATTTCACTGTTTTCACGGCCCTCTAGCACGCAAATGGCATAACCTATTGTTCCCAAATTTAGTATATGGAGTGGGGTGGGCCATAGCTCGAAATTAAGATATTTCACAACAATGTGAGATTTTCCAATTTTATGATCCAGTAGGCCGAAAATGCCATGTTGTTTCTTACAGTAAAAGTGGTTGGTCTGCTCCTCAGTTTATTAGGCATTTACGGTATGTTGAGTGCGTGTGAGTGTACGGTACTACTTGGCTGGGTGGAGCGACCGCTCCACTAGTTTCACTACATAAATCTCTGATTATGTTATACTTCTGGATGTGATGAAGACAGACACGACGAACCGAAGTATAAAACACAACACTTGTGCTATCTCAGGTTTCAGAACATCGCGGGATTTCACTGAAGTCGCCGACGTGTCTTATCAAATAGAAATAAGTGTTTTCTGTTGAGTGTCGTGAGTCGTGTTTAGTTTCGCTAAAGAAAGTGCCTCTATTGGTGTTAATAACAGTGTTCATTAAGCAGCAATTCATTCAGTAAACTAACTCTGATTCTACACTCTAATGTTTTAATACATATATTTGATTCGCTTTATTATCTTCTGCTGGATAGTCATAAGTAAGTAATTAATTAATATTCTATTGACCGCATTGATACAATGCGAGTGAATGAAACGGGTTTGTGAGGAAAGTGAAAAATATTCTTATTTCACTTCAACGAGATGTTATCATAAGCGACTTTAGAACATTTCATGCATTCTTTATTATTTAGTATTTTATATACAATACCTATCTATTGCGTTGCGATATGCACGTTATAGTTAATAAACCTGTAAAAATCTCACCACAAAAGACTCAACCTCATAAAAACCTCACCTCATAAAAACTAGATTAGCAAGCACATAACAAGCAACATAACAATATAACAACAAGCAACATATAACATAACAAGCAACATAACAAGCGACATAACAAGCAAGTCACCGAACAAGAGAGTATAGATGCAGAATCAACAGAGAAATCAGGAACATCAAGTGACACAGATAAACTTCACTCTGAACTTGACAAATGGATACAAATCTTCATAGAACCTTGCACTGCAGATCAATTCTCGACTCAAGTGAAGGAGTTTGCTGAGTATCTCGTCACAGCCATTGTACTTCTTCCAGGACCAAAAAATCCAGCTACACGGTATTACAACGCCAGGAAAAAAGGTACATTTAAAAGTAATGACAGACAATATAAGGACTCGACTAATCCTGAACGTAAGACAAAGCGTGAAAGAGAGAAACGTAAGGAGGATTACCTGTATCAAAAAGCGCAGTATCTTTTCTATAACCAAAGGAGAAAAGCTGTGAATCTGATTATTAACAGCAAGAAGCCCCAATGTCGGATTGAAAGCGCTATCTTGGAAGAGGAATTTCGAGGAAGATTTTCGACACCAAATGAACACAAGAGAGAACATTACGCGAGTAAATTGACGGACGTCGAGAGGGATGACATAAATAACTCGTTCTCACTAACAATGTCAACATCCATCATCGAACAAGCTGTTAAGTCTATCCGAATGGATACAGCTCCAGGACCAGATCAAGTTATCATGAGAATAGTCAAGTCGGAAAGAGTGGTCAAAATTCTCTCTTTGATTGGATCCACGATGTTGAGAACAGGCTGGGTTCCTGCAAGCTTTCAAGAGGCAAGGACAATATTGATTCATAAATCAGGTGATCCCAGTATTCCATCTAACTGGCGACCCATCTCAATATGTTCAGTACTACGCCGTGTCATTGAAAGGGCGCTGGACAAGATCGTGCGCAGTAACACGTCTTTCAACGAACATCAACGAGGTTTTACCACTTCTCCGGGATCCTATATAAATGTGTCAATCGTCAATGCTCTATTACAAAGGGCTCGATCGAAGAAAGAGAACTTAACTCTGGTTTTCTTAGACATTACAAAAGCCTTTGACAATATTGGGCACGATCATCTAGCCGCCACAATACGTTCATCGCCTCTACCCATCAAGATACAGGACCTAATCATCAATCTACAAAAAGGAAACTCTTCTCAAGTCGAAGCAAACAACCAGAAAACTAAACGCATCCCATTGCATCGAGGGGTTATGCAAGGTGCACCTTTGTCGCCCACGCTTTATAATCTGGCGACGGATCACATCTTGGACGAATTGTCTGAACCGGAGGTATCATCGCAGTATGGTTACAGGTTAGTGGACGAGCTCGACTGCATATCCATCATGGGCTTTGCAGATGATCTGGTTGTGGTTGCGAAAGACGCAGAATCAGCTCGAGTACTCACAAACACTATTCGTCAGCGATTAGCAGAGCTTGGCCTGGAACTGAACAACAAGAAATCAATTGCAATTAATATCAAAAAAGGAGCCTTAAATGAATCAATAATTTCTCTGGATGATCATAATTCAGTTAGAGCAATTGGTCACCATGAAACCATAAGATATTTAGGAATCACCTTCAACCAAGCAATAATTTTTGACAGGTTCAAACTAATAAATGACTTAAGATCCAAATTAGAAGAACTCACTAAATCACCATTATTGAAGCCTCACCAAAAGTTACAGATTCTCACGCAATACATATTTCCGACTCTTGTATATCCACTTCAAAACGCCCCAGTCTGCAACTTACCAATATCATTCCTAGACGATTTAGATAAAATAATAAAAAGCACTATCAAGGAAATCGTTTCATTGCCATTTGACACTCCTGACTCCATGCTCTACACGTCACATAAGTATAAAGGGTTAAATGTGTTCAGGGCGCGATGGGAGGCATTTATCCAGAAAATAAACATTTGTAACGTCCTCGAGAAGAGCAGAAACGCTTACGTCCTGGAAACAAGAAACTTCACGCAGGAGAGAGAGCTCTGTCTCGAAAAGCTCGGACTAATCACACGATCAGACAACGCTATTGACACTACGCCAAGTCCAGTCAAGCTCTCGATCATTCGTGACCGCCTTCGAGAAGAGGAGTACACCAAATGGTGTGCTCTGTCACAGAAAGGTCGAGGAGCTGTGCTCTATAGCGAATATACACCGGCTAATTCATGGGTCTCAAGAATGAATGGACTGTCAAGCTCGGAACGGCGTGATGGCATCAAGATGACCGCCAATGTTGCGCCGGTGAGAGTCCTCCATGGAAGAAGTCAGAACGGGAACCGGTGTCGCCGTTGCGGCACCGAGATCGAAACCCTCCCTCACGTTCTTGGCTTCTGTAAACATGGAGAACTGCTGCGCAACACACGCCACCACTCCGTCCGAGCAGCCATCGCCGGCGAGCTCAGGAAGAAAGGTTGGGAGGTCGCAGAAGAGGTCCATGGTGTGGCTGTCGACGAGAGCAATCGGCGCATCGACATCATTGCCATTGATCCAGTCTCTCGTCGCGGCTACATCATGGACCCGACCATCCGCTTCGAATCCCATGCCGGCCAAAGTGAAGAGGTCGACATGGAGAAGAAGGCTATCTACAATCCAACGATCCCTTACTTCCTGGACAAGTACAACGCCACTTCGATAGAAGTAATAGGACTGCTCGTCGGCTCAAGAGGCACAATTACTCGTTTTTTTAAGGATTTTTGTAGTAAATTTAAGTTTAGTAAATCATTCATTTCTCACATTAGTATATTATCACTCAAGGGCTCCATTTCCATTTTACGTAATCATCTTTATAGTCCATATTAGCTTTTTACTTCTAATAAATTATCATCATCATCATCCTCATCATTTTCATCAACGTCATTGGCTTCATAATCTTTAGTAATTTCAAAGTTATTTGTAAATTGTTTTATTGTATAGGGTTGTTTCATGTTATTTTCTCTTCATGTTCATAATTTTAAATGGTTATTCTTATTTGATATTATTGCTATACTGTGTCCAAGTGGCAATCATTTTATAATGACAGTGTTTTATTATTATTATTAATAAAAGTTTTCTCTCTACGGTGCATATCGAATTTTTACATATTTGGGTAGGCAGGGGGGGGGGTCAAATTTTGATGTTCATTACTATTGAATAAAAATTGCGGAGTTGGTGATAGAGACTCAAAACTTTCACAAAATGCTCTTTAAAACTATCTTATAATAAAGCCTTTGTGCATGAAATTTTGTCAATAGACGATATTTCTAATTATTGGCATAAAAACAAGAGATTAGATGCGATAAACATGTAAAAATTTCACCACATGACTCAGCGAAACTAGCTTTTCAACAAAGACCACGGTGCATATCAAATTTGTACATATTTTGGAGGTGGGGGGTGGGAGGGGGGGATTTTGATTAGGAATATTAGAATAAATATTACGGAGTTTGTGATAGAAACTCAAAACTTTCACAAAATACTCTTAAAACTCATCTCATTGTTAGCATAAACATTAGGGGTTAGATGATAAACCTGTAATTATAATTTATTTTCAATTAGCATGGCATCGGCAAGATTCTTTCATGATCTCATTTCCTATTAATTATTGTAATAACTCTGCTAGTTATATATTCTGTTATCATTATTCTATTATTCTCAGACCCTAAGTGAAATGAACAAAATACGTGTATGAACATAGCATTTTTTCTGATGACCTCAGATTGGTCGATAATATTAAAAACCAAATGCAAATGGAATAGAATAGCAGGCTTAGCTTAGCGGTTAGAGCTCTGGACCGGAAATTCATAGACGTGGGTTCGCATCCCACAGTCGGCAAATATCTTCAATTTCATAAATAAGTTCGTAGATGTTACCTAGCAACTAATAGGTGTATAGAAACTACCCTATTGTCTAGGCATATTAATTTTTTTAGCTTCGCTTGCACGATCTTTTAGTAATAATTGAGTCACAGAGCTACCTAACAGTGGAACTTGTCTCTAACAGGAATTTGTAATTATCCTGCAGGATCTTGCGCACGGAACGCCATGGCGAATATCCAGATGAAGATGCTCAGAATGTACCATTATTTTAATGACGAATTAAGTGGTAAGAAGTAATTTACTTTACATAGTCTAATGTACCTACCTACCTTTTTAATTGTATAACTAATGAAAGTGTTTTTGACGTAGATATTAATAACTTATCTTATACTGATTTTAGACAGGTCGTTTCCGAGTGGTTTTTAAACACAATTCCTATGTTCGTTTGACGAGAAGCCAATTGGTGCTGATTATGTGATGTCTAATTTTTAAGTTAGTGTTTGTATTGTTTTGTACAAATTAATTATATTATATTGCACTTGTGGGGCCTCAACCCTGTTGTCAATAAAGAATTAATAAAAAAATATATATCTGAGGTTATCAGCGAAAACCATATTTCACACATATGCGCACTCATCTGCTTATGAGGAAACCAAGTCGAGTGAAGTTAGTCAGTTGTCAAACGTGGAACATATTCCATGGTCTTCTGACCCTATCTTCAAATCTCGGTAAGTTGCTAACGCAGCTTATATTGGAACACAACCGCTGCAATGTTAACTGCCTCGATAGCTCAGCTGGTAGAGCATCTGACTGGATATCGGAAGGTCGTGGGTTCGAGTCCCACTCGAGGAAAATCTTTTCTCATTGCAGTTGGTAAAACTTGTCGAGTTTTTAACACATCTGAACTCAATTCATCCAAACATTAAGTTTACGATGGAAACGGAAGTGGAGGGTAAGCTGCCGTTTCTCGACGTACACGTAAACAAACGTCCTGATGGTAGCCTCGGCCATGCTGTATACCGTAAACCGACGACGACGAACCGTTACCTGCACTCATCATCACACCACCACCCAACGCAAATAAGATCGGTAGCTTATACGTTGGCAATACGCTCCAGGAGAATCGCAGACAATGATCACCTGGCAGAAGAAAAGAGATTTTTGAAAAATGCACTTCGGCATGAAAACAATCGCGAAGGTGGACAATTGCGCATCGAGAAACTGGCGTGAAGCTTTGGAAATAGAGCGGCGACACCACACGCTCAACAAGAGAGATGATGGGCAACGTCTTCCAGCCGCATGGAAGCCTCTCGTGGAACAAATTCGTGTACCACCTATTATGCCTACTGCAGAAGTTTCACAACAAGCTAGAAACCAACCAGCTAGGATTGACAAAAGAAAGAAGGCTCCAGATCTGAACCCAGCACCTCCAGTGACAGCTTCTAACCAACGAGTGACACGCAAGAAGTTTCCAGATACTACAATCTCTGCAAGTGACGATCAGAACCAACGAGTGACACGCAGCAGAACGCGGGCTGCAGGAAATGAACTCAAATAACTAAATAGTTTTTTCTTTATAAACTTCAATTTCATAACAGCATTTTACACCTTGATTTATACCTGTTGATTTTCAGAGGTCAGTGTTTCTTGTATCCAAATGGCTGTGGCCGTTTGGTTTCAAGTTAATTTTGTTTCAAATGTCACTTTTCCTGACTTTTCATCCTGAATTTCATCTTTTTATATGATCTATTGCTGTGTTTTTTAGTTTATTAATTTGTTATATACCTGAAGAAGCCAGGCAGGAGCCTGGCGAAACGTTGTATATTTAACTGTGGAATAAACGAAGCATTACCGAAAAATATTGATTATTATAATGAGCGGCTTCGAAAGCATCAAAGAATACATATATATATATATATAAGATATAAGATATAAGATATAAGATATATATATATAAGATATATAATATATATATATATATATATATATATATATATATATATATATATATATTACATCATGTAGAGTCTCGCAGCCAGTAGGTATTAATAATTAGTAGGTATTAATATCCAGGGACCCTGGTGTCCAGGGTGTCACCATACACCCTGGTGTATGACGGCCATCTTTTGGATATCAAGGAAGCACATTTTCCAGCGCCAGAAGAATTCACAATTATTTCTTTTCACGTTTCACTGTTTTCTACATTTGACATTTCATGAATTGATTTTGCTGTATTTTATAGTTTTTTTCGTTGATTTTCGTTTGTTACCTTGAGAAAGGCGGGTGGATGCTTGCCGAAACGTTGGTGTGTAATAAATATACGTAGCATAAACCGTTAAATGATGTTATTAATATATATATATATATATATATGAAACAGACATATTTTTCGGTTCTGCCACGATTTATTGTTTACATACAACGTTTCGATGTGTTTTTACACACCTTCTTCAGGTAAATTGACATTTGAAAATAACAAAGTTTTGAAAGACACCGAAAAATATGTCTGTTTCATTAATAAGCGGTCACGAAAATCTTAGTCAAGAATATATATATATATATATATATATATATATATTGTGAAATTATATTTTGTGAAATATTTTGTCACATATTTTGTGAAATATTATTTGTTTTCATTAATTTTCAAATGTCAGATAGACTTTATTAGATTTTGTTACATTATATTCCTGTATTTGCTCCCTGAGGAAGGTTTTTAAATAAAACCGAAACGTCGGAGTTAAATCAGTCTTATTTCTTTCACGCAGTAATACCTTATCCCAGAAAAAAACACTCCGTGTAAAAAAGGCAGCCAAGTCTCTTTACTTTAAAAAAATTCAACGCCGAAAAGGAGTGATATCAAAAAAGGAGCCAAGTCAATGACATTTCCAAATATTTAATCGTATTTTTGAAATAAAAGAATAAACACCGAGAAATACTTTACAAAAGGACTTGGCGCATCGTTTTTTTAAAGACCTCATTCAATACTAAAAGTGGAAAGAAATTTAAAGTAGGTACATTTTCCTCTTTCTATTAGAGCCAGAAACTATGAATCAAGCTACTTTAAGTAATGGCTATTTTATAGTTTTGTCAATGGCGATAGAAGAAAGATTTCATGCTGTAATAGATAAGTAATATAAGGGTGGAAGAATTAAATAACAATTGGAAGTGGGCTCATACATATTCTTATAGCACTGTTAATATGGTGATATTAGAAGGGTATCTTTTCATAATTTGATCTTGACTGAAGGAAATCATGAAACGTTGTCAAATAATTACGAACTGTCTTTGGAACACCATTATATATTTTTGAAGTGTCAAGTGTATAAAGTTAAAATTTTTAATAGAAATTCAATGTGACTATGTACTTTGTGAAATGTTTTGTTATAAAATGTAGATTAATAGAAATGTATTTCATGATGAGAAGGTTTAACGCATGAGACTTAATTATGTTGACCACGAAACAATATTACGAAGATAACTAACTATTGTGTATTTATAGAAAACATAGGCAACAAGTTTTATCGCGTACGTACATATTCTAATAGATAATATTTTACAGTAGGTATGTATAATATGTAATTGAAAGATGTTTCCCTAATATTCTAAAAATTCTAAATGACGGTTGTATATCAATGGCATATGCTTATGAATCAAAAAATGAATTTAAAAAAACGATGCGCCAAGTCCTTTTGTAAAGTATTTCTAGGTGTTTATTCTCTTATTTCAAAAATACGATTAAATATTTGGAAATGTCATTGACTTGGCTCCTTTTTTGATATCACTCCTTTTCGGTGTTGAATTTTTTTAAAGTAAAGAGACTTGGCTGCCTTTTTTACACGGAGTGTTTTTTTCTGGGATATCACTTCTTTTGTTAGTTTATTCATACAGCTTGTAGCACATGTCCGAGCAGGGACTAATTTCTTTAAAAAAATACGCCTCAACCGATTTGCTTACTAAGAAAAGTTGCGTTTGGTATAAGATGAAAATGATTATTTAAGAAGAATAGCTTAAGTTTCGTTATAATCGATCCAGCCGTTTTCGATATATGACGTCACTTCCGGTTTTGAAATAGCGGCCGAAAATAATGTCGTCTTGAATTCATAATTATAAGTCCTACATAATTGCACAACTTGGTTGCAATCGGTACAGACGATTTAGATATATGACGTCACTTCCGGTTTAACCAATAGCGGCCGAAAAAAATGTCGTCTTTTTATCCATAATTATAAGTCCTACATATTTCCAAAATTTGGTTGCAATCGGTACAGCCTTTTTCGATATATGACGTCCCTTCCGGTTTTAACAATGGCGGCCGAAAATAATGTCGTCTTTAATTCATAATTATTAGTCCTCCATATTTCCAAAATTTGCTTGCAATCGGTACAGACGATTTCGACACATGACGACACTTCCGGTTTTAACAATGGCGGCCGAAAATAATGTCGTCTTTAATTCATAATTATAAGTCCTACACATTTCCAAAATTTGGTTGCTATCGGTACAGCCGTTTTTGATATATGACGTTACTTCCGGTTTTAACAATGGCGGCTAAAAATATTATCGTCTTTAATCCATAATTATAATTCCTACATATTTCCAAAATTTGGTTGCAATCGGTACAGCCGTTTTCGATATATGACGTCCCTTCCGGTTTTAACAATGGCGGCCGAAAATAATGTCGTATTTCATTCATAATTATTAGTCCTCCATATTTCCAAAATTTGGTTGCAATCGGTACAGCCGTTTTCGATATATGACGTTACTTCCGGTTTTAACAATGGCGGCCGAAAATAATGTCGTCTTCAATTCATAATTATTAGTCTTACACATTTCCAAAATTTGGTTGCAATCGGTACAGCTGTTTTCAATATATGACGTCACTTCCGGTTTTAAAAATGGCGGTCGAGAACACTGCAACCTTGAATTTATAATTATTTACAAAGTAGGTTTACTAAATATCTATTTAAAAGTATAAAGTGGTGAATTTAGTGTCAATTATCATATTTATGACGTCATTTAGCATATTTATGACGTCATTTCCAAAATAGGTAATAGGAAAACAATCTAGTTGATACTTTATGAGCGACCATCTGAATTCATAATCCCTATATTTCCGTAAAATCGGTCTTGCCGTTTGTAATATATGACGTACTACCGGTTTCATTTAGTGGTTCCTGCCGCCATTTCCGGTACCGTTAATTTGTTTATTCATTTTTCACAATTGAGTTTCAAAAAAAAATTGCAGAATGAATACGCAGGAGCCAGTTCAGTTGCAAACGGTACAGGCGTTTTAGATATATTACGTCACTTCCGGTTTCAGGAATGGCGGCCGAGAACACTGCAAACTTGAATTTATAATTTGTATTGTCTATGTTACAATGTAAGTTACTTATGTATGTATTTTAAGTATAATTTGTTGAAATAAGTTAAATATTGCGTATTTATGACGTCACTTCCGGTTCAGAAAATAAGAAAATAATTATTTTTTTATTGATACTTCATAAAGATGACCGTCTAAATCGAATGGCGCTAATTTCGTTCTAATCGGTCTAGACGTTTTTGAGATATGACGTCACTTCCGGTTTAAAAATGGCGGCACAAAAAATCACAAGAGGCAAGGTATCATCAGACGCCAAAAGTGCATATGTGGTAAAAATTTCAGGTTGATCGGTTCAGCCGTTTAGGCTGTGGCGGTGATAGCAACTTTTTCGGGAATCATCAGAATCATCATCATCATCATCATCATCATCTGAAGAAGAAAGCGGTGTAATTTCACGATTTTCACTGTCCTCTAGGTCGTAAACGGCATGACTGGTTGTTGTCGCGTGATGTATATGTTGTCAGGTGGGCCATAGCTCAAAATTAAGACATTTCACAACAATGAGAGATTTTTCATTGTTGAGATCCAGTAGGCCGAAAATGCCATGTTGTTGCTTACAGTAAAAGTAGTTGGTCTGCTGCTCAGTTTATATAGGCATTTACGGTATGTTGAGTGACTGTGAGTGTACGGTACGACTTGGCTGAGTGGAGCGACCGCTCCACTAGATAAAATGCAATCAATAAATAGCAACTGCGAAAATCTAACACGTCATATATATATATATATATATATGACTAACATGGTTTTGTCTGATGACCTCAGAGAGGGTGATGATAATTAATACCAACTGCAAATTATATATATATAGTATGTATATTTTATTACGCCTTTTTTATTTTTTTTATTTTATGACGCCTTTTATTAAAACATGACATAAAAACTATCTTCGAGACGGATAGAAAAATCTCTTCAATGCTTCAATCACCTAAAGATAGAATACCTTATGAATCACATGGAGTGTACGAAGTGCCATGCGGCACATGTGAGAAGACTTATATCGGAAAAACAAACAGAAAAATATCAGTACGCCTTGAAGAACATAAGCGCGCTGTTTGTTATTTGGATACTAAGGCTTCATCTCTCGCACAACATGTGGTTGAAGAGCATCACTGGATTGATTTCGAGAAAGCGAAAACTTTAGCAAAGTTGAACCATGAAATTCCACGGATCTGCAGAAAAGCCATTGAAATAGAAAAGAGAGTGCATAATCTCAATACTAGAGATGACGCACAAAGACTTCCAGCAGCATGGAAACCAGCATTGGTAAATCGTCGTATTACACCAACATTTCCTGAAACAAGAAACGATCCATACCGGCCACTTGTAAGAATAGATAAGAGAAAGAAGAAGTTACCTGACACAAGAAGCCAAACAAGATCCAGAGAGACAACTGCGCTTCGCTTCAATACCTAACTCACATTCATGTATAATTGTTCCTGGTAAAATCACTTGTATTCTGTTGATTTCACAAAACGTTTATATTCACACTGCATTAGGATTAGATTAGTTTAGTCAATTTGGTTCATAATTTTTATAGTCTTTGGTTTTTGGTAGTTAATAGTATGCAGTGAATAGTTGTTTTTAATTGTGTCTTTGAAATCGGGAGTTTTGACAGGTGATTTTTCTAGTAATTTTATTTTCTCTTTGTATGTGTCCCTGAAGATGGTGGATGTAATTCTACCGAAACGTTGGATAAATAAAGATTGTCCAAGAGAGAAAAGAGCACGAACTGATTCCCGAAAGAATAATATAACATATACAGGCTGTTCAATTTACGCTTACAACGCCGTTAGGGTGTAAATAAGCAGCACCATCCAGACCTTCCACCTGAATTCATACTTTGCCAACCTAAACTCTCCAAAGTGAATCCGCTAACATGAATGTGCCACCTAGTTCTAGCTGATTTTCATTTTGTTGTGTTGGTTCTAGCGTAGTACATCATTTTCGTTGCCATCTTCACCATCATAATCATTGTACAGAAGATTTGAACAAACTGTAATATGTAATATATAGATGTAAAAGATAGGGTCTTCTGACCCTATCTTCAAATCTCGGTAAGTTGCTAACGCAGCTTATATTGGAACACAACCGCTGCAATGTTAACTGCCTCGATAGCTCAGCTGGTAGAGCATCTGACTGGATATCGGAAGGTCGTGGGTTCGAGTCCCACTCGAGGAAAATCTTTTCTCATTGCAGTTGGTATTTATTTACATCTACCTATCTGAGGTTATCAGCGAAAACTATTCTGGCGCCTTGCACAAATATTGTCTCGCAGAGAGTCTGCAATAATGTCACCATCTTCTGTCACCGATTTGAAATTTGCAAAAATATATGAAGGTGGTACCAGAGATCGATTAAATGATATTTTTTTAGTTTAAGTGGAGCGGTCGCTCCACGCCAGCCAAGTCGTACGGCGCGAACACTCTCATATAATAAGGCTGGAGCAAACCCACTTTTACTCTAAGCATTAAAGTGGCATTTTCGGCCTACTGGATCTTAAAATTGGGATATCTCACATTGTTGCGAAATATCTTAATTTCGAGCTATGGCCCACCCCACCACATATACCAAATTTGGGAACAATAGGTTACACCCTTTGCGAGCTAGAGGGCCTTGAAAATCATGTTATAGGGCGGTTTTCATAATAATAAATCATCTAATCAGTAGTAGTAGCTGGAGCAAAAATCCGGTAAACAGGTCACAGCCTAAACCGCTGAACCGTTTGATCTGAAATTTTTACCACGTGTACACTTTTGGCGTCTGATTTGCCCACACCCCCTTGCCTTTTTTTGCCGCCATTTTAAAACCGAAAGTGACGTCATACCTCGTCAACGGCTGGACCGATTAGAACGAAATTTGCGCCAAACGATTCAGATGGTCATCTATATCAGGGGTCGGCAACCTTTTTTGGTGAAGGAGCAGATTTCCCAAAAATTAATAAATTAACTGACAATGACAAATAAATACACAGAAAATGATAAATTGAATAACGAGATATTTTCTGATATTTTGACGAAGTCCCCCAGTTGTTGCCCGGTAGGGCGTTGTTTTAGAATTTCATCAATTCTAAAGTGATTCCGCGACTCTAAAATGAACCAACTGAATCAAATAACCTTCTAATTGCTGCCCCGCAGGGCTTTTTTTTCCAAATTTTCAAATTTTTTGATTCCAGATCTTTATTTAAATTATGAAGAGCCATTCAAGAACCACCAAGGAGCCGCAGGTTGCCGACCCCTGCTTTAGGTGTTGTAATTTTTTTTACAGATTTAGTAATTGTTCATTTGATATAATATGTCGCACATAAGTTGTAAGAATAAACTAAAAAAGTAGTGATATCACCATAAAATAAACACTCCTTGTAAAAAATACCAGCTAAGTCTCTTCAACTAAAAAAATAATGAAATCTAAAAATTCTGCACTTTAAAGTAGTGATATCAAAAATTACCCAAGTCAAAACTTTATTTAAAATCAAAAAATACTTGGCGCGTCGTTATTTATGGCATTATAGGTCAATTATAATGTATAAGGTCGGTGACAGGCAAAGATGAACCCGCGCTAGCATGGGCCGCCCTATACCTGGCAATGCTAAACAGGGTTCATCTTTGCCTGTCACCGACCATAGATGTATATTTCATGTATTTCATATCTGACATATACTTCTCAACTATTTATATACACGATGCGCCAAGTATTTTTTAATTTTAAATAAATTTTGGCTTGGCTTATTTTTGATATCACTACATTTCAGTACAGAATTTTTAGATTTTATAATTTTTTTTTAAGTTGAAGAGACTTGGCTGGTATTTTTACACGGAGTGTTTTTTATGGAGATACATATTTTATGTAATTATTTCGGTCATATAACCATTAAAATTTATTTTAATTTTCTCATAGGGGGGATGGTGAAGAGGACAAATTATCCATGGGGGGGATGAAACTATCAATATATTCCCCATAAGGGATGCCATCACCCTGCATTCCTCTGGGCTCGCTTATGAGAAGGTGACATATTCATTCAAAAAGTCAAAATGTTGCCAGGGCAAGTATATGTCTCGAAGTGCATGCACGAGCCCCCCCCCCCCCCTGCCGTAATTGCTTTCAGTCACGAATATTCAAAGTCCGCTCATGTCAGTCAAATACATCAGCGAGACCAGTGGAGATCCTACCGATGTCAGCCAACTTCACTGATGTCAGGCAAAGTCCGCTGATGTTAGTCAAATACATCAGCGAGACCCGTGGAGATCCTACCGATGTCAGCCAACTTCACTGATGTCAGGCAAAGTCCGCTCATGTCAGTCAAATACATCAGCGAGACCAGTGGAGATCCTACCGATGTCAGCCAACTTCACTGATGTCAGGCAAAGTCCGCTGATGTGAGTCAAGTACATCAGCGAGACCCGTGGAGATCCTGTAGATGTCAGCCAACTTCACCGATGTCAGGCAAAGTCCGCTGATGTTAGTCAAATACATCAGCGAGACCCGTGGAGATCCTGTTGATGTCAGCCAACTTCACTGATGTCTGGCAAAGTCCGCTGATGTGAGTCAAGTACATCAGCGAGACCCGTGGAGATCCTGTAGATGTCAGCCAACTTCACCGATGTCAGGCAAAGTCCGCTGATGTTAGTCAAATACATCAGCGAGACCCGTGGAGATCCTGTTGATGTCAGCCAACTTCACTGATGTCTGGCAAAGTCCGCTGATGTTAGTCAAATACATCAGCGAGACCAGTGGAGATCCTACCGATGTCAGCCAATTTCACTGATGTCAGGCAAAGTCCGCTGATGTCAGTCAAATACATCAGCGAGACCAGTCGAGATCCTGCCGATGTCAGCCAACTTCACTGATGTCAGGCAAAGTCCGCTGATGTCAGTCAAATACATCAGCGAGACCAGTGGAGATCCTACCGATGTCAGCCAACTTCACTGATGTCAGGCAAAGTCCGCTGATGTCAGTCAAATACATCAGCGAGACCAGTGGAGATCCTACCGATGTCAGCCAACTTCACTGATGTCAGGCAAAGTCCGCTGATGTTAGTCAAATACATCAGCGAGACCCGTGGAGATCCTACCGATGTCAGCCAATTTCACTGATGTCAGGCAAAGTCAGCTGATGTCAGTCAAATACATCAGCGAGACCAGTCGAGATCCTACCGATGTCAGCCAACTTCACTGATGTCAGGCAAAGTCTGCTGATGTTAGTCAAATACATCAGCGAGACCCGTGGAGATCCTGCCGATGTCAGCCAACTTCACTGATGTCAGGCAAAGTCCGCTGATGTTAGTCAAATTCATCAGCGAGACCAGTCGAGATCCTACCGATGTCAGCCAATTTCACTGATGTCAGGCAAAGTCAGCTGATGTCAGTCAAATACATCAGCGAGACCAGTCGAGATCCTACCGATGTCAGCCAACTTCACTGAAGTCAGGCAAAGTCTGCTGATGTTAGTCAAATACATCAGCGAGACCCGTGGAGATCCTGCCGATGTCAGCCAACTTCACTGATGTCAGGCAAAGTCCGCTGATGTTAGTCAAATTCATCAGCGAGACCAGTCGAGATCCTACCGATGTCAGCCAACTTCACTGATGTCAGGCAAAGTCCGCTGATGTCAGTCAAGTACATCAGCGAGACCCGTGGAGATCCTGCCGATGTCAGCCAACTTCACTGATGTCAGGCAAAGTCCGCTGATGTCAGTCAAGTACATCAGCGAGACCAGTGGAAGCGATGGATGGTCAACCGAAACCTCAAATATTTTGGGTGATATCAGACTGATCTAAAATTCCACTGATGTTAATGAAAATCTCGTTGACATCAGTGGGATGATTCTTCGACTAGGGCTTCTTATGAAACCGCCCCTATGATGTCCAGCCCCTGGCCGATGCTAACTGTGTTCGCCATCTACCTCTACTTATGAAACCGTGTGTCATTGTGTCACAGATCCTCGCATGAAGCACCTGCCCATGATGTCCAGCCCCTGGCCAATGCCAACTGTGTTCGCCATCTACCTCTACTTATGAAACCGTGTGTCATTGTGTCACAGATCCTCGCATGAAGCACCTGCCCACGATGTCCAGCCCCTGGCCGATGCTAACTGTGTTCGCCATCTACCTCTACTTATGAAACCGTGTGTCATTGTGTCACAGATCCTCGCATGAAGGACCTGCCCATGATGTCCAGCCCCTGGCCGATGCTAACTGTGTTCGCCATCTACCTCTACTTATGAAACCGTGTGTCATTGTGTCACAGATCCTCGCATGAAGCACCTGCCCATGATGTCCAGCCCCTGGCCGATGCTAACTGTGTTCGCCATCTACCTCTACTTATGAAACCGTGTGTCATTGTGTCGCAGATCCTCGCATGAGGCACCTGCCCATGATGTCCAGCCCCTGGCCGATGCTAACTGTGTTCGCCATCTACCTCTACTTATGAAACCGTGTGTCATTGTGTCACAGATCCTTGCATGAAGCACCTGCCCATGATGTCCAGCCCCTAGTCTTAGCTAACTGTGTTCGCCATCTACCTCTACTTATGAAACCGTGTGTCATTGTGTCACAGATCCTCGCATGAAGGACCTGCCCATGATGTCCAGCCCCTGGCCGATGCTAACTGTGTTCGCCATCTACCTCTACTTATGAAACCGTGTGTCATTGTGTCACAGATCCTCGCATGAAGGACCTGCCCATGATGTCCAGCCCCTGGCCGATGCTAACTGTGTTCGCCATCTACCTCTACTTATGAAACCGTGTGTCATTGTGTCACAGATCCTCGCATGAAGGACCTGCCCATGATGTCCAGCCCCTGGCCGATGCTAACTGTGTTCGCCATCTACCTCTACTTATGAAACCGTGTGTCATTGTGTCACAGATCCTCGCATGAAGCACCTGCCCATGATGTCCAGCCCCTGGCCGATGCTAACTGTGTTCGCCATCTACCTCTACTTATGAAACCGTGTGTCATTGTGTCACAGATCCTCGCATGAAGCACCTGCCCATGATGTCCAGCCCCTGGCCGATGCTAACTGTGTTCGCCATCTACCTCTACTTATGAAACCGTGTGTCATTGTGTCACAGATCCTCGCATGAAGCACCTGCCCATGATGTCCAGCCCCTGGTCTTAGCTTACTGTGTTCGCCATCTACCTCTACTTACGAAACCGTGTGTCATTGTGTCACAGATCCTCCCATGAAGGACCTGCCCATGATGTCCAGCCCCTGGCCGATGCTAACTGTGTTCGCCATCTACCTCTACTTATGAAACCGTGTGTCATTGTGTCACAGATCCTCGCATGAAGCACCTGCCCATGATGTCCAGCCCCTGGCCGATGCTAACTGTGTTCGCCATCTACCTCTACTTATGAAACCGTGTGTCATTGTGTCACAGATCCTCGCATGAAGCACCTGCCCATGATGTCCAGCCCCTGGTCTTAGCTTACTGTGTTCGCCATCTACCTCTACTTATGAAACCGTGTGTCATTGTGTCACAGATCCTCGCACGAAGCACCTGCCCATGATGTCCAGCCCCTGGCCGATGCTAACTGTGTTCGCCATCTACCTCTACTTATGAAACCGTGTGTCATTGTGTCACAGATCCTCGCATGAAGCACCTGCCCATGATGTCCAGCCCCTGGCCAATGCCAACTGTGTTCGCCATCTACCTCTACTTATGAAACCGTGTGTCATTGTGTCACAGATCCTCGCATGAAGCACCTGCCCACGATGTCCAGCCCCTGGCCGATGCTAACTGTGTTCGCCATCTACCTCTACTTATGAAACCGTGTGTCATTGTGTCGCAGATCCTCGCATGAAGCACCTGCCCATGATGTCCAGCCCCTGGCCGATGCTAACTGTGTTCGCCATCTACCTCTACTTATGAAACCGTGTGTCATTGTGTCACAGATCCTCGCATGAAGCACCTGCCCATGATGTCCAGCCCCTGGCCGATGCTAACTGTGTTCGCCATCTACCTCTACTTATGAAACCGTGTGTCATTGTGTCGCAGATCCTCGCATGAGGCACCTGCCCATGATGTCCAGCCCCTGGCCGATGCTAACTGTGTTCGCCATCTACCTCTACTTATGAAACCGTGTGTCATTGTGTCACAGATCCTTGCATGAAGCACCTGCCCATGATGTCCAGCCCCTAGTCTTAGCTAACTGTGTTCGCCATCTACCTCTACTTATGAAACCGTGTGTCATTGTGTCACAGATCCTCGCATGAAGGACCTGCCCATGATGTCCAGCCCCTGGCCGATGCTAACTGTGTTCGCCATCTACCTCTACTTATGAAACCGTGTGTCATTGTGTCACAGATCCTCGCATGAAGGACCTGCCCATGATGTCCAGCCCCTGGCCGATGCTAACTGTGTTCGCCATCTACCTCTACTTATGAAACCGTGTGTCATTGTGTCACAGATCCTCGCATGAAGGACCTGCCCATGATGTCCAGCCCCTGGCCGATGCTAACTGTGTTCGCCATCTACCTCTACTTATGAAACCGTGTGTCATTGTGTCACAGATCCTCGCATGAAGCACCTGCCCATGATGTCCAGCCCCTGGCCGATGCTAACTGTGTTCGCCATCTACCTCTACTTATGAAACCGTGTGTCATTGTGTCACAGATCCTCGCATGAAGCACCTGCCCATGATGTCCAGCCCCTGGCCGATGCTAACTGTGTTCGCCATCTACCTCTACGTATGAAACCGTGTGTCATTGTGTCACAGATCCTCGCATGAAGCACCTGCCCATGATGTCCAGCCCCTGGTCTTAGCTTACTGTGTTCGCCATCTACCTCTACTTACGAAACCGTGTGTCATTGTGTCACAGATCCTCCCATGAAGGACCTGCCCATGATGTCCAGCCCCTGGCCGATGCTAACTGTGTTCGCCATCTACCTCTACTTATGAAACCGTGTGTCATTGTGTCACAGATCCTCGCATGAAGCACCTGCCCATGATGTCCAGCCCCTGGCCGATGCTAACTGTGTTCGCCATCTACCTCTACTTATGAAACCGTGTGTCATTGTGTCACAGATCCTCGCATGAAGCACCTGCCCATGATGTCCAGCCCCTGGTCTTAGCTTACTGTGTTCGCCATCTACCTCTACTTATGAAACCGTGTGTCATTGTGTCACAGATCCTCGCATGAAGCACCTGCCCATGATGTCCAGCCCCTGGCCGATGCTAACTGTGTTCGCCATCTACCTCTACTTATGAAACCGTGTGTCATTGTGTCACAGATCCTCGCATGAAGCACCTGCCCATGATGTCCAGCCCCTGGCCGATGCTAACTGTGTTCGCCATCTACCTCTACTTATGAAACCGTGTGTCATTGTGTCACAGATCCTCGCATGAAGCACCTGCCCATGATGTCCAGCCCCTGGTCTTAGCTTACTGTGTTCGCCATCTACCTCTACTTATGAAACCGGGTGTCATTGTGTCACAGATCCTCGCATGAAGCACCTGCCCATGATGTCCAGCCCCTGGCCGATGCTAACTGTGTTCGCCATCTTCCTCTACTTATGAAACCGTGTGTCATTGTGTCACAGATCCTCGCATGAAGCACCTGCCCATGATGTCCAGCCCCTGGCCGATGCTAACTGTGTTCGCCATCTACCTCTTCTTATGAAACCGTGTGTCATTGTGTCACAGATCCTCGCATGAAGGACCTGCCCATGATGTCCAGCCCCTGGCCGATGCTAACTGTGTTCGCCATCTACCTCTTCTTATGAAACCGTGTGACATTGTGTCACAGATCCTCGCATGAAGCACCTGCCCATGATGTCCAGCCCCTGGCTGATGCTAACTGTGTTCGCCATCTACCTCTTCTTATGAAACCGTGTGTCATTGTGTCACAGATCCTCGCATGAAGCACCTGCCCATGATGTCCAGCCCCCGGCCGATGCTAACTGTGTTCGCCATCTACCTCTACTTATGAAACCGTGTGTCATTGTGTCACAGATCCTCGCATGAAGCACCTGCCCATGATGTCCAGCCCCTGGCCGATGCTAACTGTGTTCGCCATCTACCTCTACTTATGAAACCGTGTGTCATTGTGTCACAGATCCTCGTATGAAGCACCTGCCCATGATGTCCAGCCCCTGGCCGATGCTAACTGTGTTCGCCATCTACCTCTACTTATGAAACCGTGTGTCATTGTGTCACAGATCCTCGTATGAAGCACCTGCCCATGATGTCCAGCCCCCGGCCGATGCTAACTGTGTTCGCCATCTTCCTCTACTTATGAAACCGTGTGTCATTGTGTCACAGATCCTCGTATGAAGCACCTGCCCATGATGTCCAGCCCCTGGCCAATGCTAACTGTGTTCGCCATCTACCTCTACTTATGAAACCGTGTGTCCGTGTGTCACAGATCCTCGCATGAAGCACCTGCCCATGATGTCCAGCCTCTGGCCGATGCTAACTGTGTTCGCCATCTACCTCTACTTATGAAACCGTGTGTCATTGTGTCACAGATCCTCGCATGAAGCACCTGCCCATGATGTCCAGCCCCTGGCCGATGCTAACTGTGTTCGCCATCTACCTCTACTTATGAAACCGTGTGTCATTGTGTCACAGATCCTCGTATGAAGCACCTGCCCATGATGTCCAGCCCCTGGCCGATGCTAACTGTGTTCGCCATCTACCTCTACTTATGAAACCGTGTGTCATTGTGTCACAGATCCTCGCATGAAGCACCTGCCCATGATGTCCAGCCCCTGGTCTTAGCTTACTGTGTTCGCCATCTACCTCTACTTACGAAACCGTGTGTCATTGTGTCACAGATCCTCGCATGAAGGACCTGCCCATGATGTCGAGCCCCTGGCCGATGCTAACTGTGTTCGCCATCTACCTCTACTTATGAAACCGTGTGTCCGTGTGTCACAGATCCTCGCATGAAGCACCTGCCCATGATGTCCAGCCCCTGGCCGATGCTAACTGTGTTCGCCATCTACCTCTACTTATGAAACCGTGTGTCCGTGTGTCACAGATCCTCGCATGAAGCACCTGCCTATGATGTCCAGCCCCTGGTCTTAGCTTACTGTGTTCGCCATCTACCTCTACTTATGAAACCGGGTGTCATTGTGTCACAGATCCTCGCATGAAGCACCTGCCCATGATGTCCAGCCTCTGGCCGATGCTAACTGTGTTCGCCATCTACCTCTACTTATGAAACCGTGTGTCATTGTGTCACAGATCCTCGCATGAAGCACCTGCCCATGATGTCCAGCCCCTGGCCGATGCTAACTGTGTTCGCCATCTACCTCTACTTATGAAACCGTGTGTCATTGTGTCACAGATCCTCGCATGAAGCACCTGCCCATGATGTCCAGCCCCTAGTCTTAGCTAACTGTGTTCGCCATCTACCTCTACTTATGAACCGTGTGTCCGTGTGTCACAGATCCTCGCATGAAGCACCTGCCCATGATGTCCAGCCCCTGGCCGATGCTAACTGTGTTCGCCATCTACCTCTACTTATGAAACCGTGTGTCATTGTGTCACAGATCCTCGCATGAAGCACCTGCCCATGATGTCCAGCCCCTGGCCGATGCTAACTGTGTTCGCCATCTACCTCTACTTATGAAACCGTGTGTCATTGTGTCACAGATCCTCGCATGAAGCACCTGCCCATGATGTCCAGCCCCTGGCCGATGCTAACTGTGTTCGCCATCTACCTCTACTTATGAAACCGTGTGTCATTGTGTCACAGATCCTCGCATGAAGCACCTGCCCATGATGTCCAGCCCCTGGCCGATGCTAACTGTGTTCGCCATCTACCTCTACTTATGAAACCGTGTGTCATTGTGTCACAGATCCTCGTATGAAGCACCTGCCCATGATGTCCAGCCCCTGGCCGATGCTAACTGTGTTCGCCATCTACCTCTACTTATGAAACCGTGTGTCATTGTGTCACAGATCCTCGCATGAAGCACCTGCCCATGATGTCCAGCCCCTGGCCGATGCTAACTGTGTTCGCCATCTACCTCTACTTATGAAACCGTGTGTCATTGTGTCACAGATCCTCGCATGAAGCACCTGCCCATGATGTCCAGCCCCTGGCCGATGCTAACTGTGTTACCAATCTACCTCTACTTATGAAACCGTGTGTCATTGTGTCACAGATCCTCGCATGAAGCACCTGCCCATAATGTCCAGCCCCTGGCCGATGCTAACTGTGTTCGCCATCTACCTCTACTTATGAAACCGTGTGTCATTGTGTCACAGATCCTCGCATGAAGCACCTGCCCATGATGTCCAGCCCCTGGCCGATGCTAACTGTGTTCGCCATCTACCTCTACTTATGAAACCGTGTGTCATTGTGTCACAGATCCTCGCATGAAGCACCTGCCCACGATGTCCAGCCCCTGGTCTTAGCTTACTGTGTTCGCCATCTACCTCTACTTATGAAACCGTGTGTCATTGTGTCACAGATCCTCGCATGAAGCACCTGCCCATGATGTCCAGCCCCTGGTCTTAGCTTACTGTGTTCGCCATCTACCTCTACTTATGAAACCGTGTGTCATTGTGTCACAGATCCTCGCATGAAGCACCTGCCCATGATGTCCAACCCCTGGCCGATGCTAACTGTGTTCGCCATCTACCTCTACTTATGAAACCGTGTGTCATTGTGTCACAGATCCTCGCATGAAGCACCTGCCCACGATGTCCAGCCCCTGGTCTTAGCTTACTGTGTTCGCCATCTACCTCTACTTATGAAACCGTGTGTCATTGTGTCACAGATCCTCGCATGAAGCACCTGCCCATGATGTCCAGCCCCTGGCCGATGCTAACTGTGTTCGCCAACTTCCTCTACTTATGAAACCGTGTGTCATTGTGTCACAGATCCTCGCATGAAGCACCTGCCCACGATGTCCAGCCCCTGGTCTTAGCTTACTGTGTTCGCCATCTACCTCTACTTATGAAACCGTGTGTCATTGTGTCACAGATCCTCGCATGAAGCACCTGCCCATGATGTCCAGCCCCTGGCCGATGATAACTGTGTTCGCCATCTACCTCTACTTATGAAACCGTGTGTCATTGTGTCACAGATCCTCGTATGAAGCACCTGCCCATGATGTCCAGCCCCTGGTCTTAGCTTACTGTGTTCGCCATCTACCTCTACTTATGAAACCGGGTGTCATTGTGTCACAGATCCTCGCATGAAGCACCTGCCCATGATGTCCAGCCCCTGGTCTTAGCTTACTGTGTTCGCCATCTACCTCTACTTATGAAACCGTGTGTCATTGTGTCACAGATCCTCGCATGAAGCACCTGCCCATGATGTCCAGCCCCTGGCCGATGCTAACTGTGTTCGCCATCTACCTCTACTTATGAAACCGTGTGTCATTGTGTCACAGATCCTCGCATGAAGCACCTGCCCATGATGTCCAGCCCCTGGCCGATGCTAACTGTGTTCGCCATCTACCTCTACTTATGAAACCGTGTGTCATTGTGTCACAGATCCTCGCATGAAGCACCTGCCCATGATGTCCAGCCCCTGGCCGATGCTAACTGTGTTCGCCATCTACCTCTACTTATGAAACCGTGTGTCATTGTGTCACAGATCCTCGCATGAAGCACCTGCCCATGATGTCCAGCCCCTGGCCGATGCTAACTGTGTTCGCCATCTACCTCTACTTATGAAACCGTGTGTCATTGTGTCACAGATCCTCGCATGAAGCACCTGCCCATGATGTCCAGCACCTGGTCTTAGCTTACTGTGTTCGCCATCTACCTCTACTTACGAAACCGTGTGTCATTGTGTCACAGATCCTCCCATGAAGGACCTGCCCATGATGTCCAGCCCCTGGCCGATGCTAACTGTGTTCGCCATCTACCTCTACTTATGAAACCGTGTGTCATTGTGTCACAGATCCTCGCATGAAGCACCTGCCCATGATGTCCAGCCCCTGGCCGATGCTAACTGTGTTCGCCATCTACCTCTACTTATGAAACCGTGTGTCATTGTGTCACAGATCCTCGCATGAAGCACCTGCCCATGATGTCCAGCCCCTGGCCGATGCTAACTGTGTTCGCCATCTACCTCTACTTATGAAACCGTGTGTCATTGTGTCACAGATCCTCGCATGAAGCACCTGCCCATGATGTCCAGCCCCTGGCCGATGCTAACTGTGTTCGCCATCTACCTCTACTTATGAAACCGTGTGTCATTGTGTCACAGATCCTCGCATGAAGCACCTGCCCATGATGTCCAGCCCCTGGCCGATGCTAACTGTGTTCGCCATCTACCTCTACTTATGAAACCGTGTGTCATTGTGTTACAGATCCTCGCATGAAGCACCTGCCCATGATGTCCAGCCCCTGGTCTTAGCTTACTGTTTTCGCCATCTACCTTTACTTATGAAACCGGGTGTCATTGTGTCACAGATCCTCGCATGAAGCACCTGCCCATGATGTCCAGCCCCTGGCCGATGCTAACTGTGTTCGCCATCTACCTCTACTTATGAAACCGGGTGTCATTGTGTCACAGATCCTCGCATGAAGCACCTGCCCATGATGTCTAGCGCCTGGCCGATGCTAACTGTGTTCGCCATCTACCTCTACTTATGAAACCGTGTGTCCGTGTGTCACAGATCCTCGCATGAAGCACCTGCCCATGATGTCCAGCCCCTGGTCTTAGCTTACTGTGTTCGCCATCTACCTCTACTTATGAAACCGGGTGTCATTGTGTCACAGATCCTCGCATGAAGCACCTGCCCATGATGTCCAGCCCCTGGTCTTAGCTTACTGTGTTCGCCATCTACCTCTACTTATGAAACCGTGTGTCATTGTGTCACAGATCCTCGCATGAAGCACCTGCCCATGATGTCCAGCCCCTGGCCGATGCTAACTGGGTTCGCCATCTACCTCTACTTATGAAACCGTGTGTCATTGTGTCACAGATCCTCGCATGAAGCACCTGCCTATGATGTCCAGCCCCTGGCCGATGCTAACTGTGTTCGCCATCTACCTCTACTTATGAAACCGTGTGTCATTGTGTCACAGATCCTCGCATGAAGCACCTGCCCATGATGTCCAGCCCCTGGCCGATGCTAACTGTGTTCGCCATCTACCTCTACTTATGAAACCGTGTGTCATTGTGTCACAGATCCTCGTATGAAGCACCTGCCCATGATGTCCAGCCCCTGGCCGATGCTAACTGTTTTCGCCATCTACCTCTACTTATGAAACCGTGTGTCATTGTGTCACAGATCCTCGTATGAAGCACCTGCCCATGATGTCCAGCCCCTGGCCGATGCTAACTGTGTTCGCCATCTACCTCTACTTATGAAACCGTGTGTCATTGTGTCACAGATCCTCGCATGAAGCACCTGCCCATGATGTCCAGCCCCTGGCCGATGCTAACTGTGTTCGCCATCTACCTCTACTTATGAAACCGTGTGTCATTGTGTCACAGATCCTCGTATGAAGCACCTGCCCATGATGTCCAGCCCCTGGCCGATGCTAACTGTGTTCGCCATCTACCTCTACTTATGAAACCGTGTGTCATTGTGTCACAGATCCTCGCATGAAGCACCTGCCCATGATGTCCAGCCCCTGGCCGATGCTAACTGTGTTCGCCATCTACCTCTACTTATGAAACCGTGTGTCATTGTGTCACAGATCCTCGTATGAAGCACCTGCCCATGATGTCCAGCCCCTGGCCGATGCTAACTGTGTTCGCCATCTACCTCTACTTATGAAACCGTGTGTCATTGTGTCACAGATCCTCGTATGAAGCACCTGCCCATGATGTCCAGCCCCTGGCCGATGCTAACTGTGTTCGCCATCTACCTCTACTTATGAAACCGTGTGTCATTGTGTCACAGATCCTCGCATGAAGCACCTGCCCATGATGTCCAGCCCCTGGCCGATGCTAACTGTGTTCGCCATCTACCTCTACTTATGAAACCGTGTGTCATTGTGTCACAGATCCTCGTATGAAGCACCTGCCCATGATGTCCAGCCCCTGGCCGATGCTAACTGTGTTCGCCATCTACCTCTACTTATGAAACCGTGTGTCATTGTGTCACAGATCCTCGCATGAAGCACCTGCCCATGATGTCCAGCCCCTGGCCGATGCTAACTGTGTTCGCCATCTACCTCTACGTGGTGCTCAGTCTTGGACCAAGACTCATGCGCGACAGAAAACCTTTCAAACTGGATCGAGTCATTCAAGTCTACAACGCGTTTCAAATTCTATACTCCTTATGGATTGTGAGAAATGTAAGTAGGAACTTGACCATTTACCATACCTCATGTATTCCGATTTAGTTTTGCTTTATATTTTGGTAGCTAACTTGTCTTGTTGAGCGAGCGAAGCGAGCGTCTCCTTTTGACTCTGTTGAAACGGACCTGTGTTTTTTTGTTTTTGTTTTTGTTTTTGTTTTTGTTTTTGGCTGTTGACTGGAGCAATAGAAGTCGCACCGTTTCACCGATCGATCTGAAATTTTGCACACATATAAAGACAACCTTCTCTGTTTGCTGACCCCAATTTTTTTGGAAATCCATTAATTGGTTAAAATTTAAATAAACATCTCCTGATAGGCTGAAAAATGAAAATGGTCTTTGATAAATGTGATCAAACTCATATTTTGCATGGTCATTAAGATCAACATTGCCTCTTATTTCGCAAATTTTCAGACAAATCCTCCCATTGGTTAAAATTTAAATAAATATTTCATTTGATTATTGAAATTTAAATTATAACCGTTTGACCGATCAACTTTAAACTTTGCATGGTAATTGGGACCAACATTATCTGTACTTTTAACAATTTTCAGACTAATCTGTGTTTAATTCCAAAAGTTATTGACAGTTTAGGGATATTTGGCGTTGGGCTGTCAAATTTCTTGAATTTCATATTTCACGGCATCTTCGAATCTTCAGTCCAAGGTAGTCAGAGCAGAAACTTTCAAACATATATGAAACTGATATGACCGTTCAACAGATCGATCTAATATTCGAACAAATAAGCGATACGTGATGGAGCCACTTCTGGCAGGAAAATTTTTATATGCACTTTTTTGTTTTGATGTTCGTGTTTCCACAAGGCAGTGACATATTTTTTCCTATTTTAAAATTATAAGAAATGTATCAATCTTTGTAAATTAATTCCTTAAAAACTGTTCATCTCACAACAAAAATAATATCAAATCTGTGTTCAGCAACATCTCAACTTTCATAAAACAATTATTATTCTGGATATCTAATTTTAATGAGACTTCCCTGATTTGAATTGAATTTAAAGTCGGTTGTTTTAGAAGTAACTTCCTGTCAATTGTGTTAACAATTATTTCAATCAATCTAGTGGAGCGGTCGCTCCACGCCAGCCAAGTCGTACGGCGCGCGCACACTCATTTAAAAAGTTTCGAGCAAACCCATTTTTACTGTTGGCATCAAAGTGGCATTTTCGGCTGCGATCGTGTAAAATGACAACTCCCTTGTCGAAGCGACAAGCTTCTCATCTCAATGCTATTCACGGCCTTCTCGCTTCGACAAGGAAGTTGTCATTTTACACGATCGCACCCCTGGATCTTAAAATTGGGGAATCTCACAAAGCCGAGCAGTAACAAACCTCTATCTCGTCAAATAAAGAAGTTTGTCACATCGGTCTTATAATAAGCTGAAAATTTGCACAAATGTTCTTCACCCCCTAACACATCCACCATTCAAAAAAACCCCAAAAAACTACAACGGAAGTCACCCCAAAAAAATAAAAACAAACAATTATGGACGTCCAGGGAATCCGGTCATTTCAAACATACAATGCGTTATCTACGAAAGTAATTGGAATAAAATTATGAAAAAAATACAGGATACCAAAAACATATTGGCGAACACATTGGTGCAGGTGTCATTGGCCAAAATGTTTTTGTTTTGATTGTATGCATTTTTGAAACTGCATTTATTTTGCACTCATTTTGACCGCACTTATTTAGTATTTTAATCGTTTGAGAAAAATTTCTCGCGATGACCTATTATTTTTTGGGGTGGAAAATAAAGTGTATATATCCATGAAGTTTTGTGAATTTTTTCAGATATATTGGAAGCGATCTTATTAGTGAAATGGTATTTTTAGTTTTTAGTTTGGTTTTCGCGGAAGTATTTTCTAGTCCCGCTGCGCCGGACCTGGCAACACACTACGCTAGTAGTACGCAATACGCATTAGGTTTGGAAGGTTCGAAGCCATAACCGAGTTTTAATAATATCTTTGCCATAACCACTCAACACATTTTATAGTCTGTCATAATAAACTTAACGATACAGCCTTTATAATAAACAGTTGCATCACAATTACTTTACTTCATACATACGAGTTTACTCGAAAGTAAAAACGTGATCTTTTCATAGTAGGTTTTTGTCACTTACTGTGTAATTATGTATGTATGTATACATACATAATTACATAATACATAATACAAAATACAAAAATCTTCTGAGTTATCTGATGATGTTGATGGTTAATTCAGATGTGTGATATTACCATCTTTTTTCTCTATATTGTGAAAAGATTCAATCAGTCACGTATGAGTGAACAGCTTATACAAATGTGTAGATATTTTAACTTACCCATTATTGTTCAAGAATATGACTGTGATTCTCACCCCCACATTTAGTATTAAATATAATATAATATAGAATTGTTAGATGGTAGGTAACAGATTATACGCAAATAGCTATACACTATATGCACTATAGCATAATACACTATAGCTAGCCTATACACTATACGCAAAACACTTTCACTGCACTTTGAAAACTGAGCAAACGGAAATGCACATCATTCCTACAGGAGTTCTGAACTGAATGCATTATCCTGTAACACAACATACCGCAGGACAGTGGGATCTTGATATTTAATGTCTTTTCCAAATTTATCAACTTGTCAATTAAAGTGAAGTTAAAAAGCCATGTCCTGCGGCAATGAAGAGTCAAAGAAATCAGATTCGGTGCTTGTTAGTTCTAAACCTATAAAATTTAGTGTATTTCTTGGGGGTCAGATCTAAGGGTAGACCATCTGGTCAATGTCAAAGGTCAAGAGTGAAGGTGGAAAGTAAAAATCTTAATATTTGAGAATGGTTTCAAGTTAACTTGCACCCAAACACTGCATCTGATTCTGGAAGATCTCATACCATTGGCCTGTGTCAACCAATCATAAATAGTTTTATATAATTTTTAAGAATTGTGAGAAACTGGTGGGTTTTTTGAGAGTAAAGAGAACAGAAGAAATCGGACTGTGGAAATAAGTAACAACTGTAGTCAAGTGTGAGTGCTATATGCTAACTGAATATTTCATAGTTAGTTGTTGAGTGTAATTGTGAAAAAAGAAAGTGAAAAGTTGGCCCCATAGTTGTCCTAAGTGCGAAACCACCCTCCCCTGCAGTCGAGAACAAAAATTAGATTACACAACTGACAATATCAACATCAGCAACACATACCGGTATCGTTATACAATAATAAATGAGTGTCATTGCCTCGAAAACCTATTAAGGTAGTACCTTCATTATACATATACAAAAAAAATAAAATCTTGAAATTACAAGTTCAGAAAACGTTTTCCTACATTTCAACTATATTTATAGTGGAGTTTTTCTCTCTATACCTAAGTCGGCAAACGCGGTATCCAGTCAAAGGCCATTCATCCATTGTCAATGGCTCAAAAACATGACATTTTCTAACAAGCTACAGGCTCGGCTACAGGCCTTGTTTTATGATCTCCAAATCCCAACTTTCCCCTGTTGTCAAATATGGTCAAATGTTTCTTAAAATATGGAAAGGGTAAGGACATCTTTCTAAACCTCTCAAATGTGTGGTATTTGGCATCAATGCACAGTTGTAAAAATCGCCCTCCCTGCGCCTGACTTGATACCTGGCTCATCTCTATAAATTTACAACCTGCCAAAACAAACACTTGTTCCTAGTCAAGCTCCATTGTGCAAATTCTGAGTGGAAATCAATGGAAACTTTCAAATAGGTATAGAGAGAAAAACTCAACTATAAGTATAAATGAATCATAAAATGTCATTTAACTTGCAACCCCTGTCGTATAGCGAGGTTTCAATTTATTGCTTTCCGAGAATGAACAAAACTGTAACACAGGAGGTATAGGGAAATCATTTAGTTTTTGGTTGATAACTTTTAAAATAGCACACGTTGGTATTGTTTTCAATTTTTTTCCTAATAGAATGTCCAACTATCTATCTAGAAATCAGTTTTTTGAAAAAAAGTTGAACCTCAGTAAAATTAAAAACTCAAAAATAGCATGGAAATCGTCATGATTTTAATGGCCCCCATAAGACTACATGTTAAAAATAGGAATTTATAACTACAATATCTCAAAATCTAGACACGAGAAGTTCTTCATATTTCACAATATCGTGTAAATAGTGATTATTGATACCTCTGCCAAAAATAGGCTTATTTGGAAGATATGAGATATCAGTTGTGCTACCTTAAACGAATCATAAAATTATTTACGCCGCGCTATATGAGCTCACATCTCACATTTCATACATAATAGTTTCTTATTTTACAATTCTAAAAATAATTGAAAACGCCAATATGTTTTCGGTATCCTGTATTTTTTTTCATAATTGTATTCCAATTACTTTCGTAGATAACGCATTGTATCATAGAGGTAAGAAGGGATTGTATGTTTGAAATGACCGGATTCCCTAGACGTCCATCATTTGTTGTTTTTATTTTTTTGGGGTGACTTCCGGTGAAGTTTTTTTTGGTTTTTTTGAATGGTGGATGTGTTAGGGGGTGAAGAACATTTGTGCAAATTTTCAGCTTATTATAAGACCGATGTGACAAATGTCTAATTTTAATTCTGTTACTGCACGACTTAATTTCGAGCTATGGCCCACCCTACAACATATACCAAATTTGGGAACAATAGGTTACGCCCTTTGCGAGCTAGAGGGCCGTGAAAACAGTGTTTTAGGGCGGTTTTAATCTCAGTAGTAGTAGTCTCCTGGAATTCAAATCCGGTAAACAGGCCACAGCCTAAACGGCTGAACCGATTGATCTCACATTTTTACGACGTGTGCACTTTTGGCGTCTGATTTGCCCTCCCCCCGTTGACTTTTTTTGTGCCGCCATTTTGAAACCGGCAGTGACATCATATCTCGACAACGGCTAAACCGATTGGAACGAAAATAGCGCCAAACGATTCGGACGGTCAACTACATGGATTATCAATAGCAACAGACTAAAATTTATGTTAACGAAACCGGAAATGACGTCATGAAATTTGAAATACATCGATTGGCATTTCGGCAACAAATTTGATCCTATTATTTTGATATTTATGTAACGTATGTACTTTTGATATCTCATTTGACTTGTTATAAAACCAACCAGAAGCCACCATTTTGAAACCGGAAGTGACATCATATCTCAATAACGGCTAAATAGATTTGAACAAAACCAGCGCTAAACAATTTAGACGGTCAACTTTATATATTATCATCAATAATATTTGCAGTTACCCATACCAAACCCGGAAATGACTTCACACTTTTTAAAAATCTCACAAATTTACATTTTGATGCAATAAATATACTATTTCAGACAGCTAATAATAAAATGTAATCATGTTTAAATTATAATTCAAGGAGTCAGTGATTTCAGCAGCCATTTTGAAACCGGAAGAAACGCCATATCTCGAAAACTGGTTGACAGATCGGCATGAAACTAGTGCGAAACGATCTATGGAATATGAACAGTCAAACTAGAATGTTCGTATTTATGAGACCGGAAATGACGTCATTCAAATTTATAAATTATTATAATCCCCTCATATACAATAAATACATATTCAGAAAGCTAAAAATGATACACATCATTCATAGTTCTAAATTCTATTTAGCAGCACAGAAAGTTCAGCAGCCATTTTGACAACGGCTATGTTGCCATATCTCGGGCCTTGGTTGACCGATTGGAATGAAACCTTTGCTATTCCTGATAAAAATAACCAAATTGTAAAGGGTGATTTTTTTTTAAGGATTTAGTAATTGTATATTTGATTGTCACAAGTTGTAAGAATAAACTAAAAAAAGGAGTGATATCCCCATAAAAAAACACTTCGTGTAAAAATAACAGCCAAGTCTCTTACACTAAAAAAAATATGAAATCTAAAAATTCTGCACTGAAAAGAAGTGATATCAAAAAATTAGCCAAGTCAAAACTTATTACTTGGCTCATCGTTTTTTGAGGGAACTATAGGTGTACTATGTACCCAGAAAAAAACACTCCGTGTAAAAAAGGCAGCCAAGTCTCTTTACTTAAAAAAAAATCAACACCGAAAAGGAGTGATATCAAAAAAGGAGCCAAGTCAATGACATTTCCAAATATTTAATCGTATCTTTGAAATAGAAGTATAAACACCGAGAAATACTTTACAAAAGGACTTGGCGCATCGTTTTTTTAAAGACATCATTCTATCCTAAAAGTGGAAAGATTATTAACAAGTAGGTACATATTCCTCTTTTTATTTGAGCCAGGATCTATGAATCAAGCTACTTTTGGTAATGGCTATTTTATAATTTGTAATGGCGATAGAAGAAAGATGTCATGCTGTAATAGAAGTAATAATAAGGTAGGTAGAATTAAATAACAAGGAAGTGGGCTCATATATATTCTTATAGCACTGTTAATATGGTGATATTAGAAGGATATCTTTTCATAATTTGATCATGACTGAGGGAAATCATGAAAAGTTGTCAAATAATTACTAACTATTTATAGAACACTATTATATTATGGAAGTATATTATTATGGTATATATTATACCATTATATGGTATATATTATTATGGTTTTAATAGTTGTTCAATGTGACTTCACTGTGTACTTTGTGAAATGTATTGTTATAAAATGTGAAATAATAGAAATGTATTTCATTGTGAGAAGGTGTAACGCATGAGACTTAATTATGTTGACCACGAAACAATAATATGAAGATAACTATTGTATATTTATTACAAATATAGGCAACAAGTTTCATCGCGTACATATTCAAATAGAAAATATTTTACAGTAGGTATGTAGGTATAATATGTAATTGAAAGTTGTGTCCCTATTATTCTAAAAATTCTAAATTACGGTTGTATATAAATGGCATATGCTTATGAATAGAAAAATGTCTTTAAAAAAACCATGCGCCAAGTCCTTTTGTAAAGTATTTCTCGGTGTTTATACTTCTATTTCAAAGATACGATTAAATATTTGGAAATGTCATTGACTTGGCTCCTTTTTTGATATCACTCCTTTTCGGTGTTGATTTTTTTTTAAGTAAAGAGACTTGGCTGCCTTTTTTACACGGAGTGTTTTTTTCTGGGATATCACTTCTTTTGTTAGTTTATTCATACAGCTTGTAGCACATGTCCGAGCAAGGACTAATTTCTTTAAAAAAACACGCCTCAACCGATTAGGATAGGTACTAAGAAATAACAATCGGTCCAGCCGTTTTCGATATATTATAACGTCCCTTCCGGTTTTGAAATGGCGGCCGAAATTAATGTCGTCTTGAATTCATAATTATTAGTCATACAATTTCCAAAATTTGGTTGCAATCGGTACAGCCGCTTTCGATAATGACGTCACTTCGGTTTTAACAATGGCGGCCGAAAATAATGTCGTCTTTAATTCATAATTATTAGTCCTACACATTTCCAAAATTTGGTTGCAATTGGTACAGCCGTTTTCGATATGTGACGTCACTTCCGGTTTTGACAATGGCGGCCGAAAATAATGTCGTCTTTATTTCATAATTATATTAGTCCGACATAATTCTAAAATTTGGTTGCAATCGGTACATCCGTTTTCGATATATGACGTCAATTCCGGTTTTAACAATGGCGGCCGAAATTAATGTCGTATTGAATTCATAATTATAAGTCCTACTCAATTCCAAAATTTAGTTGCAATCGGTACAGCCGTTTTCGTTATATGACGTCACTTCCGGTTTTAGAAAATGGCGGCCGAGAGCACTGCAACCTTGAATTTATAATTATTTACAATGTATGTTTACTAAATATCTATTTAAAAGTATAAAGTGGTGAATTTAGTGTCCTTTAGAATATTAATGACGTCATTTAGCATTTTTATGACGTCATTTCCGGTATAGGTTATAAGAAAACAATTAAGTTTTATCTAGTTGATACTTCATGAATGACCTTCTGAATTCAATAGCGCTAATTTCCGTCAAATCGCTCATGCCGTTTTCAATATATGACGTCACTTCCGGTTTCATTTAGTGGTTCCTGCCGCCATTTCCGGTACCGTTAATTTGTATATTCATTTATCCCAATTGATTTTTCAAATAGATTGCAAAATGAATATACAGGAGCTAGTTCAGTGGCAATCGGTACAGGCGTTTTCGATGTATGACGTCACTTCCGGTTTCAGGAATGGCGGCCGAGAACACTGTGTATTGAAATTATTATTTTGTATTGTCTTTGTTACAATGTAAGATAATGATATGTGTATTAAAAGTATAATTTGATGAAATAAGCTAAATATTGCAAATGTATGACGCCACTTCCGGTTTAGAAATAAGAAAATTATATTTTAAAGTAAAATACTTCATAAAGATGACCATCTTAATCGAATGGCGCTTATTTCGTTCTAATCGGTCCAGCCGTTTTTCATATATGACGTCACTTCCGGTTTAAAAATGGCGGCACAAAAAATCACAAGAGGCAAGGTATCATCAGACGCCAAAAGTGCACATGTGGTAAAAAACGGTTTAGCCGTTTAGACTGTGGCCCTGTCAACAATGTTTCCTGATATCTGAATCATCATCATCAGATAGCTTTAAGAAGGGGTATAGTTTCACTGTTTTCATGGCCCTCTAGCTCGCAAATGGCAAAACCTGTTGTTCCCAAATTTGGTATATGGGGTGGGGTGGGCCATAGCTCGAAATTAAGACATTCACAACAATGTGAGATTTTCCAATTTTAAGATCCAGTAGGCCGAAAATTCCATGTTGTTGCTTACAGTAAAAGTGTTTGGTCTGCTCCTCAGTTTATTAGGCATTTACGGTATGTTGAGTGAGTGTGAGTGTACAGTACGACTTGGCTGGGTGGAGCGACCGCTCCACTAGATATGGATATTTTATGTATATTTTATAATTGGCCTATTCTTCCAAGCTAATAGCTATATATCTAGTGGAGCGGTCGCTCCACCCAGCCAAGTCGTACCGTACACTCACACTCACTCAACATACCGTAAATGACTAATAAACTGAGGAGCAGACCAACCACTTTTACTGTAAGCAACAACATGGCATTTTCGGCCTACTGGATCTTAAAATTGGAAAATCTCACATTGTTGCGATATATCTTAATTTCGAGCTAAGGCCCACCCCACTACATATACCAAATTAGGGAACAATATGTTATGCCGTTTGCGAGCTAGAGGGCCGAGAAAACAGTGAAATTACACCACTTTCTGATTCTGAAGATGATATCAGGAAACGTTGCTATCACCGCCACAGCCTAAACGGCTAAACCGATCGACCTGAAACTTTTACCACATATGCACTTTTGGCGTCTGATGATACCTTGCCTCTTGTGATTTTTTGTGCCGCCATTTTTAAACCGGAAGTGACGTCATAACTCAAAAACGTCTGGACCGATTAGAACGAAATTAGCGCCATTCGATTTAGATGGTCATCTATATGAAGTATCAATAAAAAAAATATTATTTTCTTATTTTCTAAACCGGAAGTGACGTCATAAATACGCAATATTTAACTTATTTCAACAAATTATACTTAAAATACGTACATAATTAACTTACATTGTAACATAGACAATACAATTTATATATTCAAGGTAGCAGTGTTCTCGGCCGCTATTCCTGAAACCGGAAGTGACGTCATATATCTAAAACGCCTGTACCGATTGCAACTGAACTAGCTCCTGCGTATTCATTCTGCTATTTATTTGAAAAATCAATTGTGAAAAATGAATAAATAAATTAATGGTACCGGAAATGGCGGCAGGAACCACTAAATGAAACCGGAAGTGACGTCATATATTACAAACGGCATGACCGATTTTACGGAAATATAGGGATTAGGAATTCAGATGGTCGTTCATGAAGGTATCAACTAGATAAAACTAGATTGTTTTCTTATTACCTATACCGGAATTCGGCCGCTATTTCAAAACCGGAAGTGACGTCATGTATCGAAAACGGCTGGATCGATTTTAACGAAACTTAAGCTATTCTTCTTGGATAATCATTGTCATCTTATACCAAACGCAACTTTTCATAGTAACCAAATCGGTTGAGGCGTATTTTTTTAAAGAAATTAGTCCCTGCTCGGACATGTGCTACAAGCTGTATGTATAAACTAACAAAAGAAGTGATATCCCAGAAAAAACACTCCGTGTAAAAATACCAGCCAAGTCTCTTTAACTATAAAAAAAAATAGAAGAAATCTAAAAATTCAGCACTGAAAAGGAGTGATATCAAAAAAGGAGCCAAGTCAACGAATTTTCCAAATTTTAATCGTACCATTGAAATAAAAATATCAACCCCCGAGAAATACTTAAAAAAAGGACTTGGCGCATCGTTTTTTTAAAGACATTTTTCTATTCTTAAGCTTAAGCCACTCACATACTACGTAGTTCAGAAATGCCTAGAAAAATTGGGACAAAACTTTCAAATTAAATATTGAACATTCTGTAAAATATTTTAAATTTAAATATAAGTACGCAAAGAAACATAGCATTGTCTTACAAGCAATAAATACAGAACAGTTGTGTTTGTGATTGGTAGGTACCTATAGTTTTGTGGGTACATCAACATACCTACTACAGCATTATACTTGGAACCTTCTCGCCGTGTAATTAATTGCTATTAATTAACATTTTATACCAAAAAAATTCATAAATTACATAACGCATTACTTTAGATAAAAATCTAGTCAGTTATTATTTGAGCAGCATGGCTCAGTGCACTAGTCACTTATACAAATCTCATTGACGGCCTTCTTGTAATGAGCGCTTTCGCTATTTCCCTCAGTCACGATATTGAGAAGTATGATTGATTAATATGACCCTAGAAATAGTGGCAATAACGAATAGACTAGGCCGCTTCCGTTTATTCGTTATTCGTTTATCCGTTTATTTCCTCTGAATATTGACAAAATACCAAAACTGCCAGTAGGTAAGAGTACTAGTTATATTAAAACGTAGTATGATTCGTCGATAATGAATGTGATATACTCAGGAAAATATACTTGTAGAGTTCTTCCTATACTTTTAGGATAGAAAAGTGTCTTTTAAAAAACGATGCGCCAAGTCCTTTTTTTAAGTATTTCTCGGGGGTTGATATTTTTATTTCAATGGTACGATTAAAATTTGGAAAATTCGTTGTCTTGGCTCCATTTTTGATATCACTCCTTTTCAGTGCTGAATTTTTAGATTTCTTCTATTTTTTTTTTATAGTTAAAGAGACTTGGCTGGTATTTTTACACGGAGTGTTTTTTCTGGGTATATATATACACGATGCGCCAAGTATTTTTTGATTTTCAAATAAGTTTTGACTTGGCTAATTTTTTGATATCACTTCTTTTCAGTGCACAATTTTTAGATTTCATATTTTTTTTAGTGTAAGAGACTTGGCTGTTATTTTTACACGAAGTGTTTTTTTATAGGGATCATAAATACTGGATTTCAGACATTTATCTGCTATACACAGATTATCAAAGAGGAGAAAATAGTAGTTTGACTTTTTAAAAATAGGAAACAATCGAATATAGGAAAAAGGTATCTTCTATCTTTTTCGAAAAAATGAAGATATTAACATAAACTAAAGGTATAGATGGAATATAATCGATTGTCCCCACACATGTATTGAGATAAAAGATCTTCCATTCATCTCTGTTTTCAGGTAGTGCAATTTGGTTTCTTCTCCACCTACAGTTGGAAGTGTCAGCCAGTGGACTACTCCGATGATCCAGTAGCAGTGACAGTAAGCAGTAAAGTTACAGAGTTATATTTAAATACCGATTCAGACTTACAACATCTTGTTGTCAAAGATAATTACTATAGATGATGATAACTGGCGAGCCATGCACCGCATTCTTCACATTCACATTGCACTTCTTCCCCACAAATAATCTCGAGATTAATTAAACTCAGATTAATCTCAGTTACTCCGTTAATTTTAAGTACGAGCTCTGAATATAGTTACCCCTTAATATTGTTAAATTTGGCATGTATGCGTTCACATTGACAAAGCTAGAGTAGACGATTATGGTACAGAAAGGCGGTTAGAATAGTATTATACCCAAGTTGAAATGTAGTTATGCAAATAATAAATTTCATTATAATTCTCCTTTATCCTTTGACTGTTTTAATGGATTACCATTATAATTAAATATCAATATATTAAATAATAATATAATAAATAAAATATTGATTGCTTATTTTAGTAACTTATTATTTATTCTGTGTTGCAGACCTCCAGAGTGGTATACTCATATTTCGCAATCAAATTTGTGGATCTTTTGGACACGGTAAGATAGTTGAAGAGTTTTGAAGTAATAATATTGGGTTGTTACACTAGAAATTGACAGTGTTGGATGGCGGATAAAAATACATTTTGTGTGGAAAAGGAACAACATTTAAAAATACATTTTGCTAAATTCGGTGCATGACTCCACACAAAATTCAGAATCAAGGCCATTGATTTAATGCAAGATACAAATTTAATGAACACATTTTGGACAACATGTTGTATATTTTTTACTAATACATAACCTTTTATATAAGCGGTTACAATTAAGGCCGGTCATATATTTTTTCACGCCAAAAGCGATTTGAAGCGGTTTCGAGCGAAACCCAAAATATAAACGACTATTTTTAACAAGACCGAGGTGACATGTATTGAACCTTTATCTACATTTTCATCGCTTACTGTCATAACTTTGCTCCTACTATGTGGTCAGTATGTGTCGGGCACGAAAACAATATAAGTAAATATACGGAGTGTACGAAATATACGAATATATACGAAAACACTATAAGTAAATATACGGAGTGTTTTCGTGCCCGACACATACAGACCACATAGTAGGAGCAAAATTATGACAGTAAGCGATGAAAATGTAGATGAAGGTTCAATACATGTTACCTCTGTCTTGCTTTTTCGATATTCATAACCGTTTGTTAAATATAGGTATTTATATTTTGTATTTCGCTCGAAAACCGCTCCAAATCGCTTTTGGCGGGAAAAAATATATGACCGCCTTGAACTAGAACAGTTTCTAGTGCTATTGCATTTGAATGTACTTAGAGATGATGGATAAGACGTCAAACGTGCAGAAAACATGCGTAGAGGTTCAAAACACAAATGTATACTCTTGTACTTTACGAGATAATCAAGAAACAAAACACTGCTGAGTATTAAAATTAGGAAGCTGTTTAAATTCGAAAGCAAAATAACAACAGTATCAATAAGTCAATCATTTTTGACACCTCTTTCGAATAGCAAACTGCCAAAAAATGAATTTATTTATAAAATTACTATGTAACAATATTTTTGAGAACATTACCTTCCTTGTATCTCCTGCGTTTGATGGAATTCTAATCGCCTTTCAGATATTCTTCGTGCTGCGTAAGAAGAACAATCAGATCTCCTTCCTGCACGTGTTCCACCACGCAGTCATGCTCCTGCTGGTTTACATGGGAACTAAATATGTCCCAGGTATAACATCTCATACTCGTTGATAACAACATTGTATTCTTAACCCCCTTCTTGGGGGCAAGGGCTGATTAAACTGTTTGGCGCCCCTAGGCTAATTCACAAGGCGCCCCCTCCCCCCACCCCCTCCCCAACCCAAATAAAAGATACAATTGCACCGTAACTATTTCTGTTCTCTTTTCTCAAAAAAAAAAATCACTGAACGACGTTGAAATCACAGAACTTCCTAAAATCGGATGTCTAACCCGCGAGAATGAAGGAGATTAGACGCCCCGAAGGGCTTTTTTTAATAGAATTTATACACTTTTTGAGTGAATCTTGGGCGAGGAAATAGCGTATTTTTCTATCTAAATCATTGTAATATATCTCAAGTCAAGAACCCTACCCCTTGCGTTGGAGGGAAATGTTAATATCCCTCCTTTTATTATAAATACTTTATACAGTAATTGTACTGACACATTAAGTTATACCACATTTTCATAATACCTCGTGTTAATAGTTTTTTTATGATTTCATATATTTATCATAGTTTGGCATTTATTTGAATCCGTGGCGCCCCCTGGAAGATGGTGCACCTAGGCTATAGCCTAAGTAGCCTAATGGGTAATCTGCCCCTGCTTGGGGGTCAATTTTAGACTTTGCATAAAATTATTGAAATATACAATCAAGAATTATCTTTGTTAAATACTTTGCATAAAATAACTGAAAATTACAAATCAAGAGTTGTCTTTTTTAAATAAATCGATTGTCTTGCTCAAACGCCTGAAAAGTGAGGTTATGCTGTTTTTCAACATTTGAGTTTTACGCATTTATAATAAAAAAAAAATCAGCTGCCAAAAAACAAAAATGCATCTATTTATAAAATCGTATATAAACTAAAACATGGGCGTTATTGGGCACCCTTTAATTCGGATACCGCTGAAATTAGGGACAAACAAAAGCGCTGTTAGTGTAAAAAATAACTCTACCAAGTTTCTTCTCAATCTAAAGGGGTGTGTGAATAATTGATATATTTTGTTAGTCTCGCGTCTTCTTCTCCAGGTGGTCACAGCATCTTCCTTGGCGTCATCAACTCTGCCGTCCACGCCGTGATGTACTCGTATTACCTGCTGACGTCACTGTTTCCAAACCACAAGCAACGGCTTTGGTGGAAAAAACACATCACACAGATGCAAATGGTGGGTTTTAACATGAGCATGGTGGTATATACCGCACTGGCGTTTAAAACCTGGTTAGGTAGCAGCACTGTCCTGTGTAGGATAGACAAGGTGTATAGAAGTAATGTGTAGTGCTTTCGGGTCAGAGCAGCCTGCATTGACGATTTATGAACTTATTTCAGATATATCAAAACAATATAATACAAGTCTTACCAGAGTAAAAGAAGTTATCTGCTTTGAAATGTTCCCCACACACTAACATCATAGAATAATGAAGCTAACATGCATTTTGGAAACCCTCTTGCCAACCTTCAAAGCAGAAATGCAGATGATTGTTTCTCCCGCACAGCGTCCTTCGGGAATAAATGAAAGGAGAGTCCATCTGCAGCTGTTGATTCTTTGTTTGAACATTGAGGAACACTACAGTATCGATTTGCTGCTTTTAGTTTGTTGAGCGAGCGAAGCGAGCGTCTCCTTTTGGCTCTTTTGGCACGGACCTCTGTTTTTTTTTTTTTTTTTTTTTTTTTTTTTCTGTTACTGACGATATACAGGTCAGAGTTTTTCTTCGATCGAGCTGAAATTTTGCACACAAGTACGTAACATTTCTGATTGTTGCAGACCCTAATTTTTTTGAAATCCCCTGATTGGTTCAAATTTTAAAAAAATTATCTTTCGATTGGTTGGTTTGATCAATTTGAAATTTAGCAAAGACATTGCAACCAACATTGTACCCAATCATAATAAATTTCAGCCAAATCCACCCATTGGTTCAAATTTGAAACCATTTTTCCTGTGATTTTTGAAATTTAAACTAGAACCGATTGACCGATCAACTAAAAACTTTGCATGGTCATTGGTACCAACATTTAAGGTATTTTTGCCAATTTTCAGTCAAATCTGTAGTTATTTTCAAAAGGTTTTGTAATTTTAGTGACATTTTGCGTGTTGGCTGTCAAATTCACGGCGACTTCGAATCTTCAGTTCAAGGCAAGGTAGTTAGAGCAGAAAGTTTCAAACGAAATGAAACTAATAATGACCGTTCAACAGATTGATCTGATATTGTGTACACACTAATATCATATGATTTGAGTGGTCCCAGGTATATTTTTTTAAAGAGATCCTGTGATTTTTGAATATTAACAAGGAACAGTTCAATCATAAGGGTTGATACTAACATTTTAGGAATATTTTGAGATTTTTATTCAAGTCTGACGAAATTCAAGATTTATTGGCTTTTAATGATATTTTCGATAGACATAATTTCGGTTCGAGGTGTTCCGCGTATCCGTGCTCGCTCATCAACGCGTTACTCAGAGCGTTTTCCTAGTTTTAAATAGGTAAATTCACCGGTTAAATATCCATTGACAGATGAAAACAAATGAAAAACAAAAGATTTTTCACCTAGATAGGTTAGTTGGCGAAGCAGCCTGCAGATGTCGACTAGGCTGAAGCAGTAAAATAGGCCAGACTCTGTGATCAACCACTCCACTCTGGGGGAGGGGGGGGGGGGGGGGGGGCAACTCAAAGGAATTAGTGGACCTTCAATTTGGAAAAATTGATTTAAACTTATCGCAATAATAAAACAACATGAAAAAATCCCCGAAATATCAATACAATCAAATGAAAATATTTAATAATAAAAAACCATAAGAAAACATAAGAAAATAAATGAACAATCAACGAATTAAAAATTACTTGAAATGAGCAATTTCAATTATAAAAATAAAAAACAAACATTAAATTGATATAAATAATAAAATAAACACATGAAGTTGAAAATTGAAATCAATAAAGAAATATATCAGGGAATATTATGAATAATATGTATCGATTCAGATGTGCACCCCACTTCTTGTCACTAGATAATTATATACCCAGTAAATCAATAGGTCCGATCTGGCAACTGTTTTCAAAGCAACTCTAACGCAGCATTAATTTGTATGAAAAACTAATGCTTGCATATCAGAAAGTTTCACACATCGCTGTTCAATAAATAACAAAATGATAAAGAACAGAATCTCGTAAGTACAAATGGTTTCAGACATACAAATTACTGCAAGTTTAAATTTCAATGTAAAAACGTGGTCTCTTTATATCCATGTTTTAAGGTTATTTTTACTATTATTCATAATTTAGATTCATTGGGTATTATCGTGTATTAAACAAACTTTATTTAGTATAGCTGACGTTTCAAGAATGTCTAATAATGTCTAATAATGTCTAAGTCTAATGTCTCATGTCGAAGTCTAATGTAATATCAAATGTCTAATAATCTAGTGGAGCGGTCGCTCCACCCAGCCAAGTCGTACTGTACACTCACAGTCACTAAACATACCGTAAAAGCCTATATAAACTGAGGAGCAGACCAACCATAGTGGAACTATCACTGGTTAGGCGAGGTGTGCCATTCCGGCGGACGAGTTTCGTTCGGTCTCGCGCATGACGTCACCTCGTTCACACCGAGCTTGCTCTGGCTGCGTTAGAACGTAGAACAGACGACATAACTTGGCTCTAAGTAATATTTTCAACCTTTCAATAGCGAGGTGATAATGATAATAGTTGATTACGTGATAAATGACCCCACCAATGGACTGCCACCTTGACGCGGTGGTGGGGCTTAAGGGACCGGCTTGCATAGCGAGTTGGTCCCAACCAAGTGCAGTCCAGGGTCGGCCTAGTCCCATGCCCTCCCTTGAATTTGCGATCCCCTCAGGCCGGCCTCCCCCTCGAGATGGTGATCCCCCTGAAATCGAGTCCCACCGGCCCGAAGCCTCCCCCTCCCCCCCGGTCCGTCCCCATTCCGACCTGGCCTTCCCACCAGTGCTGGACTCCCCCGGATCGGGCCAGTTAGGTCAACCTCTCCCCATGTCCTCCATTTATATCAACAAAGTTAAATGCAAAAATGCAATTATTAATGTGCGCAATATAACCTCGTCGTTGACGCGCCGTTAAACCACAATAATCTAATCTAATCTGATAAATGAAATGAATTTTCCACAAATACTGATCGATTATAAAATTCATTATTTAAATTTAATCGTCCAAATGATTATGTGGAAATACACGCATGAAAGTGGGGAGAGGAATGGCGCAATAGCATGGATATAATATGATTAAGATCATTTACAATTATTTACCAACTGCAATATAAATTTGCTACAATTGTTTTCGTAGTATTCAATGGAAACTTCCCACTTAATAAAAAAATAATTTCTTTAGTCGGGCTGAGTGATCACAAGATTGAATTGTATATATTTATTGTTTATGCAGCTTATACTATTGGGGCAATCTGATCATGTATACTATTCAAAATGTTGACGATATTAAATATTGCTCTAGGTTTGCGATACAGGTTCGATTCCCGTGTAGTCCTTCCAGGGTCCCTATTTTATAACGAAAAAATTCCGGCTTGGAATCATTTCACTGCCATTAGGAAAACTTTGATCTGAAATTATTCCAGGCCGGAATGAATTCGTTTTCGTTATAGATTAGGGCCCCTGATTGAAGTTTTTCGTGATATAGGTACTTCAAACGAGATGCAAAAGCTGCAGGGACGGCATCCCTATATGCCACGACCGCTTCCCTCCCATACCATCCATCATGTCGATTCTTTATACAATGACAAATATGTAAGACCAAATCACGCATGCATGTTATATTGCGTAGCAGTTTATTTACGCTTCGTCTTTGTAAACAATATACAATTTGTTTATTTGTTTAATTTATGCTAAAACACGTCTAGCCAGTTAATCTAGAAACTAGACATAATATATCGGGTTATGCGCCTGGGTTCAGAGGCCCTTCTATCAGGGCAATTTTTAAGGAAAATTGATAACTGTATGGTACGTCATATATGGGAAACATCAATCGTTTGCCAGGGGGGGGGGGGGGGAGAGGGGGGTCTGGAGGGCTTGTAAGATAATTTTTTGATTTTGGCAGTCAAACTCAAAAGTTACTACGGTTTTGATCTCCAGGCGTGTAGGAACTACTTCCATCATGGGGTGATTGCGACAACTAGAGGGGGGGGGGGGGGTCTGGGGGGCTAAGCCCCCATAAAGCCCTGCGGGACGTTTTTAGAATTTAAACAAATTAAAAGTGATTCTTGGGATTTAAAATGCACAACCTGAAGCAAACAACCTTCTAATTCTTGCCCCGCAGGTCGTTTCTTTTTCGAATTTTTGATTGTTTGGGAAACAATAGAAAATCTACTGTCCAAGTGTAGATACTTTATTATGATACTAAAAAAACTACTGAAAATACTAAATATGCCCTGACAGCCTCCCAATTGATTTCATAAGTGTAGCTTTGTGTTTATGTGAATAATTTTTCTCTGTTCTCGATTAGAAATGTTCAGATTATAAGACGATCTATGGTTATATTACTGTATTGTTTATATGTTGGCTCACTCAAAATTTTATCTCCCCCCCCCCCCCTCCCCCCCGGGATATAATGATGAGTGAATGAAATCAACACTGCACGCAATGATTTGCAATGCTTGACGCTGGCCTCCAGTCTCCCGCGTGAACTAGGTGACATCACAGCTGCGTGGAAGCTCCGCCCACCATGCGCAATGGGCTACCTCGTAAAACAGTAATATTCTTCTACCATGCACACCAACTACTTTTACTGTAATCAACAACATAGCATTTTCGGCCTACTGGATCTCAAAATTTAAAAATATCACATTGTTGCGAAATATCTTAATTTCGAGCTTTGGCCTACCCCACCCCATATTCCAAATTTGGGAACAACAGGTTATGCCATTTACGAGCTAGAGAGCCGTGAAAACAGTGAAATTACATCACTTTTAAAAGCTATCTGATGATTCAGATATCAGGAAACACCGCTGTCACCCCCAGAGCCTAAACAGCTGAGTCGATCGATCTGAAATTTTTAACACTTGTGCACTTTTGGCGTCTGAGGTGCCTTTTTATATAACCAACCGGAAGCCGCCATTTTGAAACCGGAAGTGACGTCATATCTCAAAAACGACTAGACCGATCGGATTGAAACTAGCGCCAAATGATTCAGACGGTCATATATATGGAATATCAATAGTTAAAGTAGAAATCTACTATTACCGAAACCGGAAATGACGTCATAAAAATGAAGAATCAGACTTTCATAATCTCTTACTAGAATAACTACATATTTAGGAGGCTTATAATGATACATATCATTTATAGAAATAAATTCTAGGTGGCAGTTATTTCAGCCGCCATTTTAAAAACCGGAAAAGGTGCCAAATCTCGAAAACGGCTGAACCGATTGGATCGAAGCTTTCGCTATACTTCATGTACTATCATTTATAGCATTATTTAGTACCAAACGCAACTTTTCTTAGTTACCAAATCGGACATGGCTTACCTACTTATTTTAAATAAATTAGTCATTGTTGCCCCGATAAGTGTTACACGTGTTGTGAGAATAATCTAAAAAAAGGAGTGATATCCCCATAAAAAACACTCCGTGTCAAAATACCAGCCAAGTCTCTTCAACTATAAAAAAATAGAAGGAATCTAAAAATTCAGCACTGAAAAGTAGTGATATCAAAAAATGGGTCAAGTCAAAACTTAATTTTAAAAACCAAAATATACTTGGCGCATCGTTTTTTAAGGCATTATAGGTATATTATATATATTTAGGTACATTTGATTTTTGGCACTTCTATATCTAGTGGAGCGGTCGCTCCACTCAGCCAAGTCGTACCGTACACTCACAGTCACTCAACATACCGTAAATGCCTACCCCATAAAAAACACTCCGTGTAAAAATACCCGCCAAGTCTCTTCAACTATAAAAAAATAGAAGAAATCAAAAAATTCAGCACTGAAAAGTAGTGATATCAAAAATGAGCCAAGTCAAAACTTAATTTTAAAAACCAAAATATACTTGGCGCATCGTGTATATAAATAGTATAGAAGCATATGCCAAAAATTAAATGTACCTAAATATATATAATATACCTATAATGCCCTTAAAAACGATGCGCCAATTATATTTTGGTTTTTAAAATTAAGTTTTGACTTGGCTCATTTTTTGATATCACTACTTTTCAGTGCTGAATTTTTTGATTTCTTCTATTTTTTTATAGTTGAAGAGACTTGGCGGGTATTTTTACACGGAGTGTTTTTTATGGGGATATCACTTATTTTTTTAGTTTATTTACACAACTTGTAACACACATCGGAGCAACAATGACCAATTACTTTTAAAAAACTCGTCATTTCCGAATAGGGAAGTCTCATGAAATTTTATTCTAGTAAATTTCTTTAAATAAACACAAATAATAATGACAAATACACTTATTACCTGTGAAATCTTAAATTTTCATTCATAAAAATCGAGTTCAAATATCATATGATTTTTGGCGGGAAAAACGGCCTTTAACAAGAATCAGAACTGTGATGTCATTTCCAAGTCTTGAACATTGTGTTGACATGGGGATTCCCTTGTTGCCATGGCAATATAGCAAACTGTGATGTCATTGCCAATTTTCCTGTTTTTAAATGAGAGGAGATCTATCAAACTTTGTAAATTAATTACATGAGAACTATTCGTCCAACAACAAAAATAATACCACATCTGTGTTCAGCAACATCTCAACTTTCATAAAATAAATATTATTCTGAATTCTAATCTTCACGAGACTTCCCTATTGGTTAACACGCAAAATTGTGTTTGGTGCTCAATATACCTAAGCTTAAAGTGATATTCCATGAAGAATTGCGATAGCTTCGTTCCAATTAGTCCAGCCGTTTTCGAGATATGGTATCACTTCCGGTTTTTAAAATGGCGGCAGAAATTACTGCCACATAGAATTTATTTCTATAAATGTTATGTATCATTATAAGCCTTCTGAATATGTAGTTATTGTAGTAAGAGGTCATTAAAATCTAGTTCTTCATTTTCATGACGTCATTTCCGGTTTCGGTAATAGTACATCTCTACTTTAACTATTGATATTCCATATAGATGACCGTCTGAATCATTTGGCGCTGGTTTAATTCCTAACGGTCCAGCCGTTTTCGAGATATGACGTCACTTCCGGTTTCAAAATGGCGGCTTCCTGTTGGTTTTATAAAAAGGCACCTCAGACGCCAAAAGTGCACATGTGGTGAAAATTTCAGATCGATCGGCTCAGCCGTTTAGGCTGTGGCGGTGATTGCGGTGTTTCCTGATATCATCATCATTATCAGATCAAGATAGGTTTTAAAAGGGGTGTAATTTCACGTTTTTCACGGCCCTCCAGCTCGCAAACGGCATAACATATTGTTCCCTAATTTTGTATATGTAGTGGGGTGGGCCATAGCTCGAAATTAAGATATATCGCAACAATGTGAGATTTTCTAATTTTAAGATCCAGTAGGCCGAAAATGCCGTGTTGTTGCTTACAGTAAAAGTGGTTGGTCTGCTCCTCAGTTTATTATGCATATACGGTATGTTGAGTGAGTGTGAGTGTACGGTACGACTTGGCTGGGTGGAGCGACCGCTCCACTAGATATAAACTGAGGAGCAGACCAACTACTTTTACTGTAAGCAACAACATGGCATTTTCGGCCTACTGGATCTCAACAATGTAAAATCTCTCATTGTTGTGAAATGTCTTCATGCCGCTTACGACCTAGAGGACAGTGAAAATCGTGAAATTACACCGCTTTCTTCTTCTTCTGATGATGATGATGATATCAGAAAAGGTCGCCGTCACCGCCACAGCCTAAACGGCTGAACCGATCAACCTGAAATTTTTACCACATATGCACTTTTGGCGTCTGATGATACCTTGCCTCTCGTGATTTTTTGTGCCGCCATTTTTAGACCGGAAGTGACGTCATATCTCAAAAACGTCTGGACCGATTAGAACGAAATTAGCGCCATTCGATTTAGACGGTCATCTATATGAAGTATCAATAAAAAAATAATTAATTTCTTATTTTCTGAACCGGAAGTGACGTCATAAATACGCAATATTTAACTTATTTCAACAAATAATACTTAAAATACATACATAAGTAACTAACATTGTAACATAGACAATACAAATTATAAATTCAAGGTTGCAGTGTTCTCGGCCGCCATTCCTGAAACCGGAAGTGTGTAATATATCTAAAACGCCTGTACCGTTTGCAACTGAACTAGCTCCTGCGTATTCATTCTGCAATTTTTTTTGAAACTCAATTGTGAAAAATGAATCAACAAATTAACGGTACCGGAAATGGCGGCAGGAACCACTAAATGAAACCAGTAGTGACGTCATATATTACAAACGGCAAGACCGATTTTACGGAAATATAGGGATTATGAATTCAGAATTCAGAATTCAGAATTTATACCGGTAATGACGTCATAAATATGCTAAATGACGTCATAAATATGATAATTGACACTAAATTCACCACTTTATACTTTTAAATAGATATTTAGTAAACCTACTTTGTAAATAATTATAAATTCAAGGTTGCAGTGTTCTCGGCCGCCATTGTTAAAACCGGAAGTGACGTCATATATCGAAAACGGCTGTACCGATTGCAACCAAATTTTGGAAATATGGAGGACTAATAATTATGAATGAAATACGACATTATTTTCGGCCGCCATTGTTAAAACCGGAAGTGACGTCATATATCGAAAACGGCTGTACTGGTTGCAACCAAATTTTGGAAATATGTAGGACTTATAATTATGAATTAAAGACGACATTATTTTCGGCCGCTATTGTTAAAACCGGAAGTGACGTCATATGTCGAAATCGTCTGTACCGAATGCAACCAAATTTTGGAAATATGGAGGACTAATAATTATGAATTAAAGACGACATTATTTTCGGCCGCCATTGCTAAAACCGGAAGGGACGTCATATATCGAAAAAGGCTGTACCGATTGCAACCAAATTTTGGAAATATGTAGGACTTATAATTATGGATAAAAAGACGACATTATTTTCGGCCGCCATTGGTTAAACCGGAAGTGACGTCATATATCTAAATCGTCTGTACCGATTGCAACCAAGTTGTGCAATTATGTAGGACTTATAATTATGAATTCAAGACGACATTATTTTCGGCCGCTATTTCAAAACCGGAAGTGACGTCATATATCGAAAACGGCTGGATCGATTATAACGAAACTTAAGCTATTCTTCTTGGATAATCATTTTCATCTTATACCAAACGCAACTTTTCTTAGTAAGCAAATCGGTTGAGGCGTATTTTTTTAAAGAAATTAGTCCCTGCTCGGACATGTGCTACAAGCTGTATGAATAAACTAACAAAAGAAGTGATATCCCAGAAAAAAACACTCCGTGTAAAAAAGGCTGCCAAGTCTCTTTACTTTAAAAAAATTCAACACCGAAAAGGAGTGATATCAAAAAAGGAGCCAAGTCAATGACATTTCCAAATATTTAATCGTATTTTTGAAATAAGAGAATAAACACCGAGAAATACTTTACAAAAGGACTTGGCGCATCGTTTTTTTAAATTCATTTTTTGATTCATAAGCATATGCCATTGATATACAACCGTAATTTAGAATTTTTAGAATAATAGGGAAACATCTTTCAATTACATATTATACATATACCTACTGTAAAATATTATCTATTAGAATATGTACGTACGCGATAAAACTTTGCCTATGTTTTCTATAAATACACATTAGTTAGTTATCTTCGTAATATTGTTTCGTGGTCAACATAATTAAGTCTCATGCGTTAAACCTTCTCATCATGAAATACATTTCTATTAATCCACATTTTATAACAAAACATTTCACAAAGTACATAGTCACATTGAATTTCTATTAAAAATTTTAACTTTATACACTTGACACTTCAAAAATATATAATAGTGTTCCAAAGACAGTTCGTAATTATTTGACAACGTTTCATGATTTCCTTCAGTCAAGATCAAATTATGAAAAGATACCCTTCTAATATCACCATATTAACAGTGCTATAAGAATATGTATGAGCCCACTTCCAATTGTTATTTAATTCTTCCACCCTTATATTACTTATCTATTACAGCATGAAATCTTTCTACTATCGCCATTGACAAAACTATAAAATAGCCATTACTAAAAGTAGCTAGATTCATAGTTTCTGGCTCTAATAGAAAGAGGAAAATGTACCTACTTTAAATTTCTTTCCACTTTTAGTATTGAATGAGGTCTTTAAAAAAACGATGCGCCAAGTCCTTTTGTAAAGTATTTCTCGGTGTTTATTCTTTTATTTCAAAAATACGATTAAATATTTGGAAATGTCATTGACTTGGCTCCTTTTTTGATATCACTCCTTTTCGGTGTTGAATTTTTTTAAAGTAAAGAGACTTGGCTGCCTTTTTTACACGGAGTGTTTTTTTCTGGGATTATATATACACGATGCGCCAAGTATATTTTAGTTTTTACAATTAAGTTTTGACTTGGCCCATTTTTTGATATCACTACTTTTCAGTGCTGAATTTTTAGATTTCTTCTATTTTTTTATAGTTGAAGAGACTTGGCTGGTATTTTGACACGGAGTGTTTTTTATGGGGTTCGTATTATACCTAACTTTTCCTTCTGCTTCATTTCAGATTCAGTTTCTTCTGATCACCGTCCACATGGGCCAACTGCTCTTCAGGGAATGTAATTACCCGAAGTTTGTCGCATCAATGGTGACAACCATGACACTTGTTATCAGTTTCTCATTCTATAATTTCTATAAAAACGAATATATTTTTAAAAAATTTAAACAAATAAACAAAAGTTATTAAACATTATTAAATTCATGTGTTATTTTATCAATTAGTTTAATAATCAACAACTATTCAACCACATAAATCTTTCAAACGTGTCATAAAAACAAACGCGTAAAAGGAGATTTTGTAAAATCGTTTTAACAAAGGAATTATTTTTTTTATTTCATTTATATTATGTTTATTATTATTAATATCCAACAGAGTATAATACATCACTAGCTATTGTTAATTATAATCTTTATTTAAAAATATTCTCATAAACAAGGTTCCTTAAAAGTTTAGAATAGGACTCGATCAATAAATAAACAAACTTTCAAGTCGTTACAATTACCAATGGCATGTCATTACAGAAAGAGATAATGTAATATCTTATCAATATAGATATATTAAGATACATATAGATAGTAAGAGAAGGTCACAGAACTGTAACATCGGCGTTACGGCAAACTGTTTTATTCTTGCAATATGATGTTTTATCACAATGTGATAAAATACCATCACTGTAGTAAAATATTGTAATTTTGCATAGGCATTGTAGCGTTTAATATACAATTATGTATATGTTTTTTCAAATTACACTGACAATATTGCTAATTTTAGTTTAGTGCTACAAAGTATCATTTAAATTATCATGAAAGTTGTACATTTTAAACGAAATTGTTGTGTTAAATAAACACAGGCTGAGAAGAGTAAAAGATAATAGTCCAGTTGCAACTAAAATATCATACAATGTGCCCTTTTCTACCTGAACGCGGTAGCCCTCTTACTAATGATCACGGATGTCAACTGACATCTCCACTGAGCCGGCAAATAGACAGTGACAGGAGATAACTTCACAGGTATACATCCGCTGTAATTTTAACAGTTCGATGTATGGTATTTTATTGCACATCTAAAATGACGGTAAGTAATATAGAGACATAACTTACAGACTAATGGAATTCATAAACGCTATAATCATAATGTTCATAACTCGTGAAAATTAATTTTGCCCACAAACACAACTTTCTAACTCAACTGATCGAGAACAGTTTCAACCGCTCTGTTCCTCACTTGGCGCCGTGGTCCCGGGGGCGACTTTACATATACTAAATTGGCCCAGAGCATAGGGTTCATTTGGAGCATCTCATTGGCCGAAGCCAGTATGGCGCTATATTCAAACCATTGCAAAGCACTTAGATATGTAATTTGATTGAGGAAGTGTGATAATTGCAAGTAGTGCGCGCGCATATTCTTAATGAAGTATTTGGAGGCTGACACAAAACAATAAAAGTGTAATTGTCTCATTTCATGCAGTTCAGTCAATCTACTACAAATATCGACCAAGACCAAAACTAATTGAAACATTTTTTGGTAGCATTATATTCATAAAAATTCTCTCTATGACATATCAAAAGCCCTAAAAATTTGTGTTAGAAAAAAATCAAAATTCTAAGATGCTTTTGATTGGTTAAAATATGAGAGTAGATACGATCTAAGCAAACTTTGTGTCAAGCTTAAGCATTCCATAGATACATAATATCATATTATTTATTTCATTAAAATTATATCGGTTATATTATTGTATTTGAGGTCACCTGAGGCATAATAGACCAATAAAATCAACGTCGTTTAAATTAGGAAATTTGCAAATATTGATAATTACGGGGATTGAAGTTAAAAATTTCAAAAGCAAAATTGAAGAGAATTAAGTATAGAGTGGAATAAGCGTGACAAATTTAAAATATGATTCAAAATTATTAAAATTTGCAGACATTTTGCACAATATTTTAAGTAAACGCATGTCAATCAATATTAGTAGATACTTTTTATTTACGAACTTGTTGACTAAAAGTTAATGAGTTTTCACATTTGAATATAATACGTGTAACAATATTGAAATTTATTCAGGGTTGACTAAGTTATTGCAGTTCAAATATTCTACAGTATGAGAGTTTGCAGAAAAATCAAGCAAATTAACACCCTAATCATGGAGTTTTTTTACGAAAGTACCTATATCTTTCTATTTAAAAAAATGTTTAATTATTGTTAATGAGCATTTAATCATAATGAGTGGAATGAGAGCAAAAAGGTGGACATTCGAAACAAGGGTGACTAAAATCAATGAGTTAAAAGATTCCGAATTATTTGAGATTGCAATGACAATTACTCAGCATTATTTCGCGCCAGCGGCCAACTTTGCTATTTGATAATTTTTGCCAAATTTTCTATTGTTTGCTATTTATGCTTTTCCCTAATTGTTTTTTTTAACACTTGACACTCACAAAATATAAGTGTTTTGCAATGGTTTGAATATAGCGCCATACTGGCTTCAGCCAATGAGAAGCTCCAAATGAACCCTATGCTCTGGGCCAATTTAGTATATGTAAAGTCGCGTCCCGGGGTTAGCGCTATGAGGTACTACACACAAGATCGCAGGTTCGAGGCCGGTTGGGGTGAAATAATTTGTATTAGTGTACTAACCATACTTAAAATTGTCCATGCAATTCCGATTACAGAAATGAAATCTGATTAAAACTGGTTGAGTAATCAATAATTTTTATTTTTTTGGTTGTAACATAACACTACATGCATTTGTAATTTTAACAATACAATGTAGTGATATAATTCCAATAATGTTTTGACAAATATAGGGGTCAGTGTTGTTTTAATACATGTACCTGGTTGACTAAAAATTCATGAACTGTCAAAGTAAAATAACACTACATGCATTTGTAATTTTAACAATACAATGTAGTGTCAATTTTACATATAATGTATTGGAGAACCTGGCTGCCATATACAGTATATGTAAAATAACATTGAAATTTTTAACAGTTGCAACTGTAAATTGAAAAGATTTTAAAACCTGTGTGTTCGAACCCACGTCCCGTGAATTGCCGGTCCAGTAACAAATCCCATAGATGTTGGTTGGAATCTATTCCAATTTACTTTGAAAAAAATTTTATATATCAAAAAAATGTTATATTCTTTAGTAAAATGTAAGAGGCAAGATAATAGAATAACAAATTATATGGTAAATGAAAGGGGATGCCTTACAAATGATGTGGAGGAAATACAAGATATGTGGAAGCACTACTTTTCAAAGTTATTGAATGATGACAAAGGTGGTACTGAAGACAAGGAAACAAGTGAAGAGTGCGATGAATTGAATTGTCAAGATGATATGGTAATGTTTGGGGAAGTTGAGATGGCAGTAAAAGGGATGAAAAATGGAAGATCGCCGGGAGTGGACGAGATAAGTGTGGAAATGATAAAGGCAGGTGGTGCAGCTGGATTGGAGTGGTTTTACAGAGTTGTGGCAGCGGCATGGATTCAAAAAACTGTACCAAGGGATTGGAGGAGAGGTGTTATTGTACCATTGTTTAAGAAAGGGGATCGCAAGAAATGTAGCAACTATAGAGGGATAACACTCATGAGCCAAGGAGCGAAGATATACGAACGAATTATAGAGAAGAGAATGCGAAGTGTAGTTGAAGAGGATTTGAAAGATGAACAATATGGATTTAGAAGAAACAGATCTACGATAGACCTTATATTCGCTATAAGGACCATTATGGAGAGAAATTGGGAGATGGGAAAGGAAATGTGGTTAGTGTTCCTAGATATTGAAAAGGCGTATGATCATTTGCCAAGGGAAAGGGTGTGGGAGAGTTTAGAAAAGAGGGAAATAGACAAGAAGTTGATTGAAAGAGTAAAGAGTCTGTATGTTGGATGTGAGAGTTGTGTGGAAACAGTGGGAGGAAGAACGGGCTGGTTCAGTGTGAGATCAGGAGTAAGGCAAGGCAGTGTGTTGTCACCTTTGCTGTTCATTATGGTAATGGATGATATGATTCGGGAGGTGGAAAGGATTGAAGATCTAGATTCGCAAACAGGCGTCGGGTAATTGTTTATTTGTTGCATACGCCCATTTCCTGATTTTTCAGGGGAGCTGCCTAAAGATAAATTTAGTAATATCTCTGAACATAGTTATCTGTAGGTCGGCGGAATCTTATTATGATTGTAAAACATGTCAGAGGTAATTATGGAATGGTGTATTAGTGTCATTTGTCTCTTGTTTTTCATAAATATTGCAATTAAGTTTGGATATGGGACACAGGTTCGCACATTTACCAACTATGACTATCTCGAGTGTCCCATATCCAAACTATAGCTATAAAACCACCGTACAGTGGCTATACAGTTCATTTTTTACTAAAATATTATACTGTCTACTGTTTCTTTAATTAATAATCAAAATAAATTATAAAATAAATTATAAATAAAATAAATTGTAAATTATTTTTGTTACATTTAAAACGGTTAAAACTGTTTCGAAGAATGTCAGAACAAAATTATCTTCATTATAAACAATTAATTAGACATGTGACATTATAAATTGAACCTTGGCGATAGTGTTTCTGGCGTTCCTAGTTTTGCTTCGCGAGTCACGTGACCAAATGAACTCATTCTATTGGCTTGCCGAGGATATGGGACAAGCTAACAATTAAAATAGGGCGACCTTCATTCCACGGTCCGTGACAGGTATCCTAGTAGGCCACGCCCCACGGTCCGTGGGACCTGTCACCCCCCTATTGCTCCCACGGTGGTAATTTAACATGGTGAGTGTGTAACCATGTATTATCATCGAATATGATCTAATTAGAGGTTTTCGAAGTACAAAACGCAAATGTTTAGTAAATATAAGGTGTCTTCTAGATATATGTAGTAATTTGAAGCGAAGTAATACGTTTTAGGACGAATAAAAGCGCAAAAATAGTAGGCCTGGCTGACGGCCAAAGTTTCCATTTAGAGCCATTATCATTTGATGGATTTCCCACAATAAATCACCTTAAATCAGGGAAATATTCAGTAATATTGCAATATAGATATCCACACATAATTATTTTAACTGGTAATTGCCATTGCATTACATACGCTATCTTTAAAATGTGTTTAAAATCACTCATATTTTGCTACAAAAATTAGGCCTACAACGGTCCGTGACAGCTATCCTGGGGTCGCAGGAATAGCGTCATAAAGAATAAGGTCATATTCGTTGTGTGACAGGGTCTTTTCGCAAAAGGAATATGGTCATATGAAATATGACTTTCTTCCTATATGACTTTATTACTGCGGAATAATGTCACATCCAATATGACGTTATTCCGATAGAAATTCCGTCCCGTTCGTTATGGAAATTCGGGGATTCCCAACTTGGAAATTCCCAATCGTTCTGTTGCCATATGACGTTATTCCTGCGGAATAAAGTCATAAAAAATATGACTTTATTCCTGTAGAAAACTTGAATTGGCATATGACCTTATTCCTCCGGAATAATGTCACAATTAATATGACTTTATTCCTTCGGAACAATGCCACAAATAATATGACTTTATTCCTTCGGAACAAAGTCACAAGTAATATGACGTTATTCCTGTCGTTAAAATTGAATTGGCATATGACTTTATTCCTGCGGAACAAAGTCACAATTAATATGACTTTATTCCTGTAGAAAACTTGAATTGGCATATGACCTTATTCCTCCGGAATAATGTCACATTTAATGTGACCTTATTCCTTCGGAATAATGTCACAATTAATATGACTTTATTCCTTCAGAACAAAGTCACAAGTAATATGACGTTATTCCTGTCGTTAAAATTGAATTGGCATATGACTTTATTCCTGCGGAACAAAGTCATAAATAATATGACGATATGCATGTAGTAAAACCTGTTCGAAAATTGTTAAAAGTGTTTGGTTTGGCGTGTGAAATATTGTTGGTTCGTTTCATAATAAATAAAAGACACTGAATAAACCAGGCACGTAGGAAGGATCACTAATAAATTTGCTGAAATTCCATAAACAAAAGCCCCGCGGGGCAACAATTGGAGAGTAGTTTGCTTCATTTCGTGCATTTCAGAGCCCCAGAGCGAAAAGCGAAAAGTAATGTTGGTGCAACATGCACTACACTCATGTAATATGGGTTGCCTACCGCACGCGGGGTGCGAAAAGTAAGGTGGTGCAACATGCACTACCATGCACTACACTTATGTAATATGGGTTGCCTACCGCACGCGGGGGGCGAAAAGTAAGTTAGTGCAACATGCACTACACTTATGTAATATGGGTTGCCTACTGCACGCGGGGTGCGAAAAGTAATGTTGGTGCAACATGCACTACACTTATGTAATATGGGTTGCCTACCGCACGAGGGGTGCGAAAAGTAAGTTGGTGCAACATGCACTACACTTATGTAATACGGGTTGCCTACCGCACGAGGGGTGCGAAAAGTAAGTTGGTGCAACATGCACTACACTTATGTAATATGGGTTGCCTACCGCACGAGGGGTGCGAAAAGTAATGTTGGTGCAACATGCACTACACTTATGTAATATGGGTTGCCTACCGCACGAGGGGTGCGAAAAGTAAGTTGGTGCAACATGCACTACACTTATGTAATACGGGTTGCCTACCGCACGAGGGGTGCGAAAAGTAAGTTGGTGCAACATGCACTACACTTATGTAATACGGGTTGCCTACCGCACGAGGGGTGCGAAAAGTAAGTTGGTGCAACATGCACTACACTTATGTAATACGGGTTGCCTACCGCACGAGGGGTGCGAAAAGTAAGTTGGTGCAACATGCACTACACTTATGTAATATGGGTTGCCTACCGCACGAGGGGTGCGAAAAGTAAGTTGGTGCAACATGCACTACACTTATGTAATACGGGTTGCCTACCGCACGAGGGGTGCGAAAAGTAAGTTGGTGCAACATGCACTACACTTATGTAATACGGGTTGCCTACCGCACGAGGGGTGCGAAAAGTAAGTTGGTGCAACATGCACTACACTTATGTAATATCGGTTGCCTACCGCACGAGGGGTGCGAAAAGTAAGTTGGTGCAACATGCACTACACTTATGTAATATGGGTTGCCTACCGCACGCTGGGTGCAAAAGGTAAGTTGGTGCAACATGCACTACACTTATGTAATATGGGTTGCCTACCGCACGCTGGGTGCAAAAGGTAAGTTGGTGCAACATGCACTACACTTATGTAATATGGGTTGCCTACCGCACGCTGGGTGCAAAAGGTAAGTTGGTGCAACATGCACTACACATATGTAATATGGGTTGCCTACCGCACGCTGGGTGCAAAAGGTAAGTTGGTGCAACATGCACTACACTTATGTAATATGGGTTGCCTACCGCACGCTGGGTGCAAAAGGTAAGTTGGTGCAACATGCACTACACTCATGTAATATGGGCTGCCTACCGCACGCGGGTGGGGTGGGGGGCAGAAGTTAGTAAGTTTTTACCCAATGCGCGCATTCACGCTGTGCATAACGGACGTTATGCTAAAAATATTATTTTTTTGTGAAACTGATGGTGTTTGTAGTGGGCTTCGCCAGGTAGCACACTAACAGTGTTGAGTGTTTGCTGACAGGATGCGCTATAGCAGGAATAATGAGGCCCAGGGATATGGGCCAGATGAGTCAATGACGTCATGCCCTAGGGGAAATCTTCAGTGTCATTCATTACCTGTATTATCGCTAATCTCTGAAAACCTATTTGATCAGATTGTCAGCCCAAAGATTTTGGTAGGCCTAGCAAAACAAACAAATATCTTCAAAATGAAATCAATTGACTCAATGTTTGTTTTAAAAAGGTGTATTTCTTATGCGATTGTGTTGTTAAAATATTTATGTATGGTTCTACATTACTTTATTAAGCGAGCGTCACTATACGGAAGTGTTATTGCACTTTCTCTGTATTTTTTATAATTATGTTATGTGTTTTGTTATTTTTTGTTTTTGATTTTGCCCATATTGACCTGAGATTTTGTGCACACATTTATGTCATGCGATCGGTGTAGTGTATTGTTTTTGAATGAAATCCTGCGGAGAAAATTTTAAAATGAATCCGTTTGACGGATGCACGTCAAATGTACAAGGGCGTTGGCACCACATTGTAGTCGATATAGAGCAATTTTCACTCGAGAATAAATTCGATTGCAGTGTGAAGGATCGCTTATGAAAAAACGCTACATAGCGTTTTCTTACACCTAGTTATAATTTTTAAATTGATAAGAAATCTTGAAGAGACAGTTATTAAAAATATCATCATTTTTCAACTTGGGTAGGCACCAGATTTGCATACGTCGACGGAAGGTTTACCAAGATATAGTCATCCTATTGTGTTCACTGATCACTATAACCCGACGGCCGACCTTCGCAAGTCAGGCAAAGGGAATGACAATAATCAATAGTACATAGTCAATGGTAGGTACTCGAAATAACTATGAAAGTATGAAATAACTAATAGGTACTATGAAATAACTATTCATGGTTTTCACGTGACGTCACGACATTGGTCTCAGCCGATTGTAGGAAAGATAGGCGAGGGCACTACAGTGCAACATAGGCGACGGAATTTTATGCGACAGGAGCCTTATTCCTTAAAAGTGAGTAGTGACAAGTGACAAAAAATCGACGACAACCTTGGTTTTGTCACTAAGACAGATTAGTCACCGAGTGGGACAAAATTAGTCGCCTCGATTATTGTCGTCACCTATAAATAGGTGGTGAGAACTCGGGAATCAAAAGTGACAAAAATTAAACATTGTTCGATTGGTCTGAAAATTTGCACACATGTCCTTCAAAACACCTTGTCTCTCATACAAATTTCATCAAAATTCATTGATCGGAAGTTACATTCAAAAAATAATAAACCCTCGCCATACACAGAGGCCATCGTTATACTCACTTCGTTCACACCCTCGCAACGGAACCCGTCATTATAAATATAATAATCGTTATCACCGAAAATTATTAAATTAAAATTCTGAAAAATTTTCAGGTACTTAAAAACAGATTACGGAAGACATCAATGCATATTAGGTGTCACCAATTTTGATAGTTTGATTTATACGAATATTTAAACATGCAAATTAGTTACAATGGCCAAAACCGGACCAAGTTTGCATTTCAGCTGTTTGTGAAAAATGTCTCGCGATGACCTATTATTATTATGATTGAAATGTATAGAGGATACATGTATAAAGATTTTGGGAAGGTTTCATGAAGATTGAGCGCAGTTAAGTGTGCATAACGTTTATTTTAATGTGGGCGCACGGCAAAAATTTCTGCCGCAGCGCTGTATGAGAAACATCACGGACTCAACATTGTATCATTATTTTAAGAAATGATATGGTATTAGAATGCACTAAATATGTCGAAATATTCAATTCACATGAAACAGTGATTCTTTTCTTGAATATTACATAATTAATTATCTTTCAAGAGTCAACAGTTCGGCAAAACTATTGTATTTTCCTAAGTTCAATTCCATTTATTACACAATTTATACTTCATTCCGTAGCTCTGCTATACCTATGTAATATGTTTTAAAATACAAACTACATTTAATTACCCGCAAATTGATTTTCGATTTTAGACAAAATTTCGATAACATTTGATCTCATAATCAATTCAAATCAAATTAATATCGGGTGACCCAAAATAATCGTACGCGGGCTATACGCGCGACAACCAAAATCGAACAGCTGTAACTTTTTACCTACAAAAGTAAAGTTTTTGAAACTTTCACACATCAAACCTTGGGATGTTGGTCATAGCATATCAAAATTTCAGCCTAATTTTTGCAGTAGTTTTATCACAGCGGTGTCTCCTCGCCCACTTGACGTTTTCAGTATAATGCTGGTTTTTCCTGCATTGCAATTGCAATATCTCTAATGGTGTATTCTTTTTGCATTACAGGTTAAACGAATTAACGTGTCATGCCAATTTTTTTACAAAACATTTATTACTATCCATTTTGTCAGACTATTGATTTATAGCAAGATTAGTCTTTTGGGTTCACCGGAAATTGATGTCAATAATAAATATAGTTCCTTTTTTCTTCTGTACAATCAGAAGTTCATAGAACAAGAACGGTCGAAGTACTACCTTGATTACTCTGCATGTAGTTTCAATGGATTATAATCAGAAAGATTCGTACGTTACAAAAAGTTGTTAGAAACAATATAATAATATTCCTTGCATTTCGATATATCACTTTTAAACGCGTGGCGTACAAAGAGCGTTTTCCTAGTACCTATAGTTTTTAATGTTCAAAGAATAATTCTTAGAATTCAATCCGTGACAAACGGATTCAGCTGGAATTACAATGTAGGTAATTAGTTTGTCTGTGATTTGTGTATTATATAATGCTACTTCTGTTGTGAAAGAATATCACTATTATTATATGATACATTATCAAACACAAGTAGCATAAAATTATACCAAATGGCAATGTCAATTGTAAATAATCTGAATACATGCTTTATAAACAATTTTGGCTATGAAATGAGTCTAGAAAACTGGATAGATTTTATAGTTTATCCTGGAAGCATTGCAATGAGGAATTTGATAACTGATGAGTTCATTTAATTGAATATAAGCTGTAATTGGAAAAGTTCCATACAAACTGTGTAGTATAATACGTTAAATCGTATAATTATATGGTATAAGATGATTTTAGTTGCGATAAAGTAGTACAAAATAACTCGAAGATAAAATATACCTTGAACACTGTCATTTGAATGAGCTACGCATGATTTGAATGCAGCCGCCAATGTGTAGTTTGAATGAAACAAGCAAGCTCTTGGATTGGCTACCTGCGTCAAGGGGTGCCCATGGTAGACAGGTGGCGACGGTCAGATTTCAGATTTCAGATTTCAAAATGTATTTATTCATTTGCGTTTTTACATACAAATACATACATAATACACTTTATGATAATATATCTAGACAAAAAGTAGCAGTTTTACATTACAGTGTTACATTATACATTATAAATAAATAAATACCCACATAAGCAAAATGTGCACGTGACTAGCAAGTGACTATTGTGTTCTCACGTCCGCTCTCGCCTCACGGGTCTCGGGAATACCAAACTGTCAGAAAGTGAGATGAGAACTAATGTGAGAACATTTTGTCACTTCCCACTTGTCACATATCTCGGGAATAAAATAAATATAGGCGAAAATCTTTCTCGTGGAAAATACCTGTTCTTGTCCCAAAAGAATTGTACCTAACAAATTTTCTCCGACATTTTCTGCCCCTACCACATTTTCTACCTGAAATTGTGATATCTAAATATGTGATTTACATAACACTCAGAAATGCATAATAAAATTGAAATTGTTTTGGTATTGCTAAAAAAAATCCAATAAAAAAAAAAAAAAATAAATAAAAAATATGAAAAAATTAAAATAAACTTAAAAGATGTGAAAAAATCTAAACAAAATTAAAGAAAATTTTGCGAAATTGAATAAAAAAAGATAAGATAGAGTAAAAACCCAGTGGTGGATCAGGCTTCCAGTGGTGGGTCAGTCAATAAAATTATCCTAATTTTGTTCAAATTAACATATTTAGGGAAATCACAACTTATTTATTACGTTGAAGTGCGATTCAAGTGGTTGGTAAATGATGGAATCGACTCTTGGCGTCTTTTGAGAACGGTGGAAAAAAATTATTCCGGAAGCGCCTGAGAAAAAGTAGATCTTTCGATTTTCTTGTTTCCTCCTGTTGCAGTAAAATGCGGATAAATAAGGCAACATTACGCATATGTTGATTATCCTAATCCTTATTTAATCCTGAACAATATTAGAATATTTTTCTTATTCAATTCTACCAACTATAACACCACTTGCAGAGAGCCAGAAAACTGTGCAAAATGAATGTGCAATTTTTACACTAGTTAGCGCAACACCGTGTTGAGTGTGTCAAATTGTACCAAACCTCATAATATGAACATTAGATTTAATATTTCAATTGCACAGTATGTTTCAAAAGCTTTTATTTATATTAAAATTAAATTTTTAAATATTAAAATTTAAATAAATAAAATAAAATAGATTGCGCAATGGGAAGAATTGGAGATCTTAAGTTCAATGTCAAAGGTTTTGTATCAACTGATATGTCAGTGATTAAGTTATAACTCAAAACGAACGAAACTTGTTTTTCTGCCTGTAAATGATCCACAACTGGGAGCAAATGAGTGTCTCTAAATTATTAATTAATATCATAATACGACTTATATTAACATGCGCCATTCACAAATACCTTTCTAATTGATTGGGCAATAACATACTTCAGTTCCAATATATTCCAATAACTTACCCACAACCGAAACCCACTCCCAGTGGTTGGTCAAATTAGCACATCATTATATGTTTTTTATAAGTCGGCTGTCGACTAATAAATTCATCATATATTTTTTAAATTGTAACTCATACCCAATACAAGACAATTAAAAATTTTAACATCATATAAACCAATACTGCATCTTCTATGAATTTTATTAAAAAGGTGATCCACCATTGGGTGTTTACCCTAAATAGAGAAGAAAGATAAATACAAAGATAAAAAAATACGAGTGGTTAACAGCTCGACATATTTGTGTACAAAACAAATTTTTGTTAGACTTTTTGTGTGTTCTGTTTTTTGACAGATCGATCGATCTGAAATTTTGCAAACATGTAAAGACAACCTTTTCTGTTTGCAGACCCAATTTTTATTTTAAATCCGTTCAATAAAATATCTCCTGACAGGCTGAAAAATACATCAGTCGGAAAACATCCGACTGAGAATATCACGAAAAATTCATTAGAAAACCATTAGGTACAATCATATAAATCATATATTTACCAAGAAACGAACGGATAGTACTCATTACTAGTAAAACTCTACATATTAAAACCATTTTAAAATAACCTAATGATTGGTTGAACGGTGTGCCCTGGGCATTGCAGTGAAAACACACACAAACAATGAGAATGTTGCATCCGTATATATAATAGCAATGCTCGCTACGCTCGGTGATAATATCATTCCAACACATCATATTTTGAGATTATAAACAAAAGAGGTGCACTACTAGTTTTCGTCGGCAAGTGTTGTTTTGTTCAAAAACCTGTAAAATCAACATAGGATAGTATTTCTTATCTTTGTCATTTCCGGTGTAAGCTAATTAGTGCAGTTCAAAACTGATTCGGTTTCATTGGATTCCTTGACGGTATTTTATAACGACGCACCCCATTGGCTGGTAGTTTGTCATTATTAATGCCTAAGCGAATAGGAGTTGGCTTTAGAAGAATCAAGCATTGATTACCAAATAGTATTTAATAGTCAATGAATCAAGTTGAGGTATTTCAAAGCATCATTCTAGTACATAGTCCCACGGACAATTCGCGACTTTTTGGTATTTTGGTAGCTACGTAAATACTGATTAGGGCCTTTAAGGTGGTTTGAATAGGTCAACCCAATGAATGGAAATATCAACTTTAAACATTTGTTGCTACACATTCAGAAGCCTGATGAACTTACACAATGTGTTATATCCAGCGGAATTTTACTGGCTTTTAAATGGAATAATTTTCAAAATTGTATTACCTCAAATTTTGGAGAAAATGCGTATTAAATCGACACAAATTTGACGATTTTTCAATGAAAACGCATTTTAACAGAATCCTGTGGCTCGAAAGGGCTGATTTTTTTTTGAAGATGCACTATGATAGTCTACTGGATATAAAAGAGTTTCATATCGATAACATTATTAGATATTAATATAATAATTGATTAGTAAGGTGTAATGCAAGTAGTATCAATTCAGGCGGCCCACTAAACATGCTAAAATCACGTCAGCCGAATTCAGGTATATTTTCGTCGCGTTGAAGGGGACGAGAATGGGGTGAGAATGTCGCTCGGCAATTATACCTGTCAGCCAGTGACAACCTGTTTCTAAGATTACAATCTTGCTTGAGGATGGTATCTTTTCTGAGTTTTAGAAGGTTTTAGATAAGGTAAGTATTCTGTAAATGTTAATTAAATTACATTTTATTCAAAAATAAATTATTTCGTATTGTCAATAATTGTTTAAATTATCAAATCAGGACTAAGACTATGACTAAGACTTAATTTCATTAATTTCCGTATTTAAACTATTTAAACGTATTTAAACTATAATTCTGACAGTTATAAGATCAATAAAATAAATTGTTTCCAAAGGTATTTTATTGACCAATAATAAATAATAGGTAGAGATCCGATTATGGTTTTAAAAACTTCAACATTTCGTTTTTAGAATTGGAAATTTCGCGTTTTGTGGTTTTAAGAATTGTCAATTTCGTGTTTGTTTTTAAAAAATACAGATAAACTTCAGATTAAGAGTATTAGAACTCCAGTGCTGTATGTGACTGTTCACTTTGGTTTTTCACAATGCAAAATCAGAAATAAAATTATGATAAGCTGTTTCATGATGTTTGTTGAGCGAGCGAAGCGAGCGTCTCCATTTGGCTCTTTTGGCACGGACCTCTGTTTTTTTTTTTGTTTGTTTTTTTTTTTTTCTGTTACTGACGATATACAGGTCAGAGTTTTTCTTCGATCGAGCTGAAATTTTGCACACATGTACGTAACATTTCTGATTGTTGCAGACCCTAATTTTTTTGAAATCCATTGATTGGTTCAAATTTAAAAAAAATTAACTTTCGATTGGTTGTTTTGATCAAATTGAAATTTTGACAAGTCATTACCCCCAACATTGTACCCAATCAAACAAAGTTTCAGCCAAATCCTCCCATTGGTTAAAATTTAAAACCATCTTTCCTGTGTTTTTAGAAATTTAAACTATAACCGATTGAACGATCAACTTATAACTTCGCATGATGGTTGGGTCCAACATTATCTGCATTTTTGACAATTTTCATACTAATCTGTGTTTAAATCCAAACGTTATTGACATTTTACGGACTATTAGCGTGTTGGCTGTCAAATTCACGGCGACTTCGACTCTTCAGTTCAAGGCAAGGTAGTTAGAGCAGAAACTTTCAAACGCAAATGAAACTGATAATGACCGTTCAACAGTCGATCTGATATTGTGTAGACACACTTATATCATATGAGTGGTCTCAGGTATATTTTTTGAAGGAGATCCTGTGATTTTTGAAAATTAACACGGAACAGTTCAATCATAAAGGTTCAATTGATCAACTTAAAGCTTTGCATGGTTATTTGGACCAATATTTTAGGAATGTTTTGAGATTTCTATACAAATCTGTGGCGAAATTTTAGAATTATTGGCTTTTAATGACATTTTCGATTGACAGAATTTCGGTTCGAGGTGTTGCGCGTATCCGTGCTCGCTCATCAACGCGTTACTCAGATTCATTGGTTAAAATTTAAATAAATATCTCCTGATAGGCTGAAAAATGAAAACGGTCTTCGATAATTCTGATCAAACTCATATTTTGCATGATCATTAAGACCAATATTGTCTCTTATTTTACAAAATTTCATCCCAATCAGTTAAGAACGTATGAAGTTATTTACATTTTTAATATCTGTCAGTAATGAAGTATCGAAATGAATGTTTTCCAGTGCCAATTGAAAATTGATTCTGATTTGCTTTATGAACCAGGTGCTTAGATGCTATTTTAAAGTTTCGATGAAAAGCATACACTTTTAAGTTGATATCATAATCAATTCCATATGGATGTATATGTTTTCTGTGCGTTGTGTACGCATTTCCGGTTCGAGAATTTGCACGTACCCGTGCTCGCTTATCAACGCGTTACACTGAGCGTTTTCCTAGTTTATGTATTGCGACTGTAAAAAGACATAATGCCAACTTATTTTCACGTGATAATGCGAGGTCACTGCCACTCACACTCCCCAAGTAGTTTTCTACAAGGTCAGAGCTCTTCTGTCATTTACGCTAAAAGGGGGGGGGGGGGGGGGGTCACTGAATGATTATAGAAATAAAAAAAAGTTGAATATTGGGGTTTACCTTGGTGATCCTGAGAAAAATTAGAAAAGTAACTGCGAAATTTACAAAATAACAGGAAATAATATATTCAATTTGGTGATATTTCGCGGTATATTTCGCGATTTAGTCAGTTTGGTGGTGTTAAGCTAAGGGTAAATTTCGCGTTTTGTCGCAACTAGATTCCAGATTATTTGGGCCAGAAACATGTGGAAACGCATTTATCTTCATTTACAACACGTTGAAAATTTCGCGATCACCATACCGGGTGCAGGCGCAAAAAAAATCACCCTGTTTGAGAGGTCACTAGATATATCGAAACTTTCATAGATAGGATTCTGAAATTTGTACAGATTTGAATTTGTTCAAATTTGGTTGTCAAAAAATTGATCCAGAAAACTTCCAATGGTCGGGACGCTGTTTCTTCAAAACTATACCTGTACGATATCAATCTGAAAATTTCAAATTATATTGAAAATATATTAAGATCAATTGTGTAAAAATGTCAATCAATTTGAATGAATGGAACGAAATTTATGGAATCTTGAAGTCGAGCGTAAAATCAGAATGTAGATTATTTCTAAATTTTTATTACACACGTTATAAAAGTGAATTATTTCCCGTGCACTATTCTGTTTTCAAGATCAACTTCAAGATTCAATAACTTTCGTTCCATATTTTGATATTGATTGAAATATTTACACAATCGACCTTAATCTATTTTCAATATAATTTGAAATTTTCAGCTTGATCATACATAGTTTTGAAGAAACAGCGTCCCGGCCATTGGAGTTTTCTGGACGCGCGCTATTTGATCTCCGTATAATCAATTTTTTGACAACCAAATTTGAACAGCTGTAACTTTTTTCCTACAATAGTAATGTTTTTGAAATTTGCACATATGAAATATTGGTATGTTTTCTAATAGGTGTATAAACTTCAGAATCCTAACAATAATAGTCTCGATATAGTGAACTCTCAAACAGGGTGATTTTTTTGGCGCCACCCGGTATAATCGGATCTCTAATAATAGGTCCCTCAAAAGTTGCGCTAAAGAAAAATTAAAAAACGAACATATGTCACAATCGCATTTCTAATTACCAATTCATAAATATTTTTCGCATATTCTGAGAGGCACTTGTGTAACAATAATATCAGAAACTTATGGTAAGCTATTTGACAGATCCATACCTTTTCAGAGAGAGGGTAGAAGAGGGACTAATCATCCATGAATTTAGAAAATTGCCCTTATTTGAATATATTCCATCTACGGGACCAGAATATACAAAATTGGTCACCTCTTAATATTGTTTTTAATAAGTATCAGTTTACTTGATGCCGTCATTTTGAAAGAAACATATTGTACGAAGTCTACTTGAATGACTAAAGTGTTGGCCGTCAACACGGAGTGTTTTTTTATGGGGATAGCTTTTAAAAGGGGTGTAATTTCACTGCTTTCACGGCCCTCTTGCTCGCAAATGACATAACCTGTTGTTCCCAAATTTGGTATGGGGGTGGGGTGGGCCATCCATAGCTCGAAATTAAGATATTTCCCAACAATGTGAGATTTTCGAATTTTAAGATCCAGTAGGCCGAAAATGCATGTTGTTGCTTGCAGTAAAAGTGTTTGATCTGCTCCTTAGTTTAAAAAGCACTAAAAAAAATTGCGCCAAGTATATTTCAATTTGCGGTAGGCAACCCATACTACATAAGTGTAGTGCATGTTGCACCACCTTACTTTTCGCACCCCGCGTGCGGTAGGCAACCCATATTACATGAGTGTAGTGCATGTTGCACCAACTTACTTTTCGCTTTTCGCTCTGGGGCTCTGAAATGCACGAAATGAAGCAAACTACTCTCCAATTGTTGCCCCGCGGGGCTTTTTTTTTGGAATTTCAGCAAATTTATAAGTGATCCTTCCTACGTGCCTGGTTTATTCAGTGTCTTTTATTTATTATGAAACGAACCAACAATATTTCACACGCCAAACCAAACACTTTTAACAATTTTCGAACAGGTTTTACTACATGAATATCGTCATATTACTTGTGACTTTGTTCCGAAGGAATAAAGTCATATTATTTGTGACATTATTCCGAAGGAATAAGGTCATATTAAATGTGACATTATTCCGGAGGAATAAGGTCATATGCCAATTCAAGTTTTCTACAGGAATAAAGTCATATTTTTTTTGACTTTATTCCGAAGGAATAAAGTCATATTAATTATGACTTTGTTCCGCAGGAATAAAGTCATATGCCAATTCAATTTTAACGACAGGAATAACGTCTTATTACTTGTGACTTTGTTCCGAAGGAATAAAGTCATATTATTTGTGACATTGTTCCGAAGGAATAAAGTCATATTAATTGTGACATTATTCCGGAGGAATAAGGTCATATGCCAATTCAAGTTTTCTACAGGAATAAAGTCATATTTTTTATGACTTTATTCCGCAGGAATAACGTCATATGGCAACAGAACGATTGGGAATCTCCAAGTTGGGAATCCCCGAATTTCCATAACGAACGGGACGGAATTTCTATCGGAATAACGTCATATTGGATGTGACATTATTCCGCAGTAATAAAGTCATATCGGAAGAAAGTCATATTTCATATGATTATATTCCTTACGCAAAAAGACCCTGTCACACAACGAATATGACCTTATTCTTTATGACGCTATTCCGGGACGCCCTATCCTGTAGGCCACGCATCACGGTCCGTGGGGCCAACCATAGCTCATACCTACCTAATTAGTGTAGGGTAGTCACCCTTGTCTAGATCATCATTAAAATCTAGTTTAAATCTCCAGACAGTGTTGATCACATTTAAACACTTTTATAAGACCTTACCACTAATACAACAATATAAGAACAGGAACAAGGTAATCAAAGGAAATACAGAATTGATACTATTATCAGTTTATTGTGTAAAGACAAATTTACTTCAATATAACTTCATGTAATTGTTTGGTATACATTCCAATAGAAGTCCCCCTTGCATGGGCCTCTGAAGTTGAAACATAAAATCTTCCTTTTAAGGTAACTTTTATCCCCATAAAAAACACTCCGTGTAAAAATACCAGCCAAGTCTCTTAACTATAAAAAAAATAGAAGAAATCTAAAAATTCAGCACTGAAAAGTAGTGATATCAAAAAAAGGGCCAAGTCAAAACTTCATTTTAAAAACCAAAATATACTTGGCGCATCGTGTATATAGTAGTATAGTATATGCCAGAAATTAAATGTGCCTATACCTATAATGCCCTTAAAAACGATGCGCCAAGTATATTTTGGTTTTTAAAATGAAGTTTTGACTTGGCCCTTTTTTTGATATCACTACTTTTCAGTGCTGAATTTTTAGATTTCTTCTATTTTTTTTATAGTTAAGAGACTTGGCTGGTATTTTTACACGGAGTGTTTTTTATGGGGATATCAATAATTTTTTTAGTTTATTTACACAACTTGTTCCTAACTTGTGACTTATTCCTTTAAAAAAATAGGCAATTTCCGAATTGGGTACTACGAAAAATTGTGTTTGGTACTACCCTACAAACACTGGGCGGCCCGGGCTTCTGCCCATCTAGCGCCCAAGTGGGACGTCCCGGGCGGGAACTACTAGGGCATGCCCTGGGCCTGCCCAACGGAGCCCAACCGATCCGTTTTATCTGGCTGTAAAATTTCTAGGAATGTCCCGTCTTGGTCCCGCCCGGGAATGGCTAGGGACGGCCCGCTCGGGCGCTACGACTGTTTGAATTTGAGCTGCTCTAATGACTTATTTTTTTCATATTTATAACTTCATTTCTATAATAATTACATCTACATTTCACATGGATATATTGATTTAAGAATAAATATGTTTACAATTCCAAAGCAAAGTATTCATACCATTTTAAACGTTATTAGTAAAGTTTCTTTTATGAAATCGGCAGTCGGCCATCTTCGTGAATCAACTTGTTTCCGTTCTCCCTTCTTCATTTCAAACGCGGCGTTTGACGTTTGTTGATATTTTACTGAGTGTCATGAGTGTGTAGTTTACGTCCTTTTGAGTGATTTTGAATGTGATTTCAATTATTATCTGTGTCCGTGAATGCAGTGTTCACTGCTGAATAGTTTGTCTTAGTTCATACCATTTAATGTGACACAAATCGTGAAATAATTACAGTTTTGTTGTGCCTCTTTTGCTTGGATTTTCATCACAGAGCCATACAACCCATTGAAGGTGAGTCTTCATCACAACTACATAAGTATCCAGGCATTAATCGTTGTTACTTTAGTTTTGTATGCTGGGGATACTAATAAGCCAATAGGTAGTGTGACCAATGTTCAGTAAACATTAACCTCACATGTACATTTTTGAAATGTAGCAATTTATGCAAAGTAAAATTTCCAACTAGGAAGGACCTAGGTAACTAGGTAGTTTAGGTATTTATAAAATAAATAAAGTAGGTAAACAGTTTGCTTGGCGTGGTAGTCTATACATATCAGTGGTAGTAGTCAGTAGGAACCCTACCTGTAGGTACCTACCTAGTACGTACCTCCGCCTATTTTGGGAATATTTTCACCTCTACATTAACCAATAACCATCCCACATACCTACCAAGGTACCTACTGCAGTTTTAATAATGTTTCTTGTTAAAGGTGAATCTACTCTGGAAGAAAATAGGCTATTAAGATATTGAACTCCAGAAACAAAGCGCGTATTCGTCCTGCGAGCGAACCAAGCTGTATCGTCAAACCGAGCCGAAACATTAAGAACCGAACCGAGCAGAGTGGTAAATATTTTCATTATATTTAATTATTTAACTTTATCAAGGATTTTAGATATACAGCAATTATTTTTGTTTATGTAGGTACCTTCCCTACAAACACTGGGAGGTCCCTGGACGCGTCCTAGGCCGTCCCAGATGGGCGTACGGGCCTGCCCAGGGACCTCCCGTCTTATGGGTGATTAGCATGGAGTGAGACTCCCGGGGCCTGCCACTGGGAATAAGCCCGGGCGGCGCCATGGGCCGTCCCATGACGCCCGCGCGGGAGGTATGGGCCGTCCCTGGACCCTCCCGGGCGGCCCGCGCGGGAGGCATAGGCCGGCCCTGGCCCCCGCCCGGGCGGCCCGCGCGGGAGCAGCTGCTCGCTCTGTAGCCCCCTCCCCCTACGCACATTCCATAACGGTCACGTGCTAGCTTGCTAGGTACACTCTCATTCAAAATGCAGTACCTACAAAACGTGCCTCTGATCCAGACACGTGCATATAGGCACTAATTTTGAATGCGAATGTACCTGGAAAAAATACGTTTCATTAAGACATAATTAATTGCAAACGTGAGTGACACGAGAAACGGGATTTTTTCACAATTTCGGAGAGTGGGCGTTGCCATACGAAAAAAATAATCCAGGTATTTTCTTCCAGGGTCAATGTATTAGTTCACAGTTCACGGAATATTTCACAACAGTTGTAATTTGTTATGTCAACTAGAAGAACAGTAGGTACCTACTCAAACACATTAGAAATGCATTTAAATGGTCAAATATTAATAAAAAAAAATAGCCGGTATATTATAAAGTTAATCAGTGGTTATTGGAAGTTATTTTATCTCGCCATGTTTCCCTATTGTTTGAAAGCTGTTCCACTGACCTGACACATTACCTAAGGTACCTCCTACTGTTTTTATTTTTAACGCATTTTTATTTGGAGGAAATATTTTGGGATCATTTGAAATCCTCAACTTGACTGTCACATAATGGGGAAGTCTCGTGAAATTCAGATTTCAGAATAATAGACTATTATTTTATGAAAGTTGATTATGTTGCTGAACACAGATGTGATTTTATTTTTGCTGTGGGATGAATAGTTTTCAAGGAATGAATTTACAAAGTTTGATTACTTTTAACAGGAAAATTTACAGAAAATTGACAGATGATCCACAATGGTAACACATTAGTGTAAGTGGATTCTTGTAATACGTCGTTTTTCCCGCCAAAAGTCCCATTATAATTGAATTTCATTTGCATGAATTAATTTTTAACATTTCGCGGGTGACAAATGTCAGTAATTATTTGCGTTGATATTTAAAAACTTACTGGAACAAAATTTCTAGAGACTTAAGTATTACCTACCTTATTCATACAAAAATGAAGAAGGATAAAAAGATCCATAATTTTTGTTTATGAATCGGTTGTTGGATTTTGAAATTAGCAATTATTTTTTGATAATCTCTTACAGGACGATTGAATCGTTTCAATAATAATTTTTTCACGTACTATTCCCTACTTACTTAGGTACTATATTGTTTTGATAAATTACAAAAAATAAAATGCTACACATAGGAGATTCACTGCAATTGAATTTTAGGAATAATAAAGAGCAGGAAAACACACGAAAATTAAAAAAAAAACAGTTTCATATAATATAAACGTATATTATTGTAAAAGATTATACTACCACATCACTTAAAATTTTTAAATGTCCTTCAACCTTCACACGTCACATAGTATCAAAACATTCTGAGGTAGGTACTACCTGGCAGTGAGTCTGGCACGCTGTCTCTTTATCGACAAGACACAATTCGGATTTTACTTCACTCACGGATATGTTGGCACAATTTTTCATCTTCAGTTTTTCAAGAAAATGAATGCTATTGAATACGTATTTCTTTCATCTGAAAAAATAAAATTGCAAAGTATTTAGGTAATGTACCTTGTACTAATAATGTTCGCAAGATATTTGCAATTATTTATTATTGTAGGTACAGATTCTAACCTAAACAAGATTTATACAAGATCTTGAAAAGTTTAGCAAGATCATGCAGCGTAAAAAATTTACACAAAAAATAAAAAACACTTCTAAGTGTTTTTTATTTTTTGTGTAAATTTTTATTCGGTGAGACCAATGAAAGTCCAACATTTACAAGATCTTGTTATCAGTAAGATCTTGTTAATTTTGTCAATATTTAACACTATTATTATGCTATGCTCAAAAGAATTTTCCGATTTAATGGCCAGATACTGGATTCCATCCATAAATTATTAGCACACGGTCTTGTGGTGTCGAGGACTGACATCCGCAATCTACGTGGATGCAACTTCTTTTGAGCATGAGGCTGCCTAGCAAATAGTTTCTACCTACTACACAAGAACTATTTATGTAAATAACTGCAATAGCAGATAGCTGCAAATAACAGTCTTTACAAAAATTTTAAAAATTGAATTTTTGGCACAGAGTGATCCCTAAAAAAAAGAAAGATAGATTCAATGAAGAATTTGTAAATTGATAGGATAAACTTCTTGGCAATGAATAATACAAAAATCACTTTTGTGTTGTGTGACCTGCCACAATTCGAGAAAATAAGGAACACAACTGACCTCTGGTGGATTTTGTGGTACTAGTTAAATGGCGGCTATCAAGGGCGCATTTGCATAAATATAAATACAAATATTTGATATAGTTGTTTGTTATGGCCAAGAAAGTAAATTTATAGCTAAATATCAATTTAATTTGTTTTTTGTTTTTTCACTGCTTTATGGAAACACGAAATGTAAAAACAAACAAATTAATATGTGGACCTGATAGTAGCCATCTTGCCAGAAGTGGCTCCATCACGTATCACTTATTTGTGGGAATAATCACTTGAGGTAAAATTATTACCATTAGGTACACTATTTATTTAAAACCCCAATAAAAATTTGAAACATTCTATATTGCATAAATGTGATTTATAGGTAAGGTTAGAGGAAATACTACACATATAAAATACTAAAATGTGGCTTACCATCAGAGAGTTCTGAATCATTACATCTGTAGGGTAGGTAACATTTAATCCATTAACTCGATGAAGTCCCAAGTCCTGTGCATCTTCAGAATTCTTGCTAATTTGCCAAGAAGTAAATTTACTTTTTAATTGAAGTAGGTAGGCAATTAAATCGACTCTAGAATAAGAGCAGGGCAAGTTCACGGTGAATCTGTAGAACCTACAAAAAGTAAGGTGAAAGTTAGCAACTCAAATTAATTTCCTCTCAGCCATTCCGTGTTACGGGTGTACGGGTGTAAGATGCTATGTTCAGCATCTTATTCATCAAAATAAAAATAGTTAGGATCATTGTGCAGCCTTCTAAATTTTTTATGTAATTTACATGGTTCGACACGAAATTTAAATTTAAATGCGGTCCCACAATTTTACTGATAACAAAATAACTATTCAAACTTAAAAAAAAACTGATTACATATTTGGAATCAGCAAGAAAATACCATGAATTTAATATAAAAACATGCTGATTTATTTACATTTAATAATTCAGCAGTCATATGTATTATGTGGCATATGTCTGCATTCGCATGGAATGGCTGCTCTCTTACCACCGGCGCGTTAGAGGAAATTCAAAAGGTGCGGTTTATTTTTTTGGATGACAACATTCAATCTCAAAAATTTTACTACGTATTTGAATGAAGCGGGACCACCATTCAATGTATGTATCTACTACCTCCGACAAGAATGTAATTTCCATGCAACATAATTTTTACTTTCGGATCACAGCAAAAATGTTTGTTATTGGCCTTGTAAGGTACCTACATAAACAAAAATAATTGATGTATATCTAAAATCCTTGATAAAGTTAAATAATTAAACATAATGAAAATATTTACCACTCTGCTCGGTTCGGTTCTTAATGTTTCGGCTCGGTTTGACGATACAGCTTGGTTCGCTCGCAGGACGAATACGCGCTTTGTTTCTGGAGTTCAATATCTTAATAGCCTATTTTCTTCCAGAGTAGATTCACCTTTAACAAGTAACATTATTAAAACTGCAGTAGGTGCCTTGGTAGGTATGTGGGATGGTTATTGGTTAATGTAGAGGTGAAAATATTCCCAAAATAGGCGGAGGTACGTACTAGGTACCTACAGGTAGGGTTCCTACTGACTACTACCACTGATATGTATATACTACCACGCCAAGCAAACTGTTTACCTACTTTATTTATTTTATAAATACCTAAACTACCTAGTTGGAAATTTTACTTTGCATAAATTGCTACATTTCAAAAATTTACATGTGAGGTTAATGTTTACTGAACATTGGTCACACTACCTATTGGTTTATTAGTATCCCCAGCATACAAAACTAAAGTAACAACGATTAATGCCTGGATACTTATGTAGTTGTGATGAAGACTCACCTTCAATGGGTTGTATGGCTCTGTGATGAAAATCCAAACAAAAGAGGCACAACAAAACTGTAATTATTTCACGATTTGTGTCACATTAAATGGTTTGAACTGAGACAAACTATTCAGCAGTGAACACTGCATTCACGGACACAGATAATAATTGAAATCACATTCAAAATCACTCAAAAGGACGTAAACTACACACTCATGACACTCTGTAAAATATCAACAAACGTCAAACGCCGCGTTTGAAATGAAGAAGGGAGAACGGAAACAAGTTGATTCACGAAGATGGCCGACTGCCGAGTTCATAAAAGAAACTTTACTAATAACGTTTAAAATGGTATGAATACTTTGCTTTGGAATTGTAAACATATTTATTCTTAAATCAATATATACATGTGAAATGTAGATGTAATTATTATAGAAATGAAGTTATAAATATGAAAAAAATAAGTCATTAGAGCAGCTCAAATTCAAACAGTCGTAGCGCCCGCGCGGGCCGTCCCTAGCCATTCCCGGGCGGGACCAAGACGGGACATTCCTAGAAATTTTACAGCCAGATAAAACGGATCGGTTGGGCTCCGTTGGGCAGGCCCAGGGCATGCCCTAGTAGTTCCCGCCCGGGACGTCCCACTTGGGCGCTAGATGGGCAGAAGCCCGGGCCGCCCAGTGTTTGTAGGGTTACAAGGCCAATAACAAACATTTTTATTGTGATCCGAAAGTAAAAATTATGTTGCATGGAAATTACATTCTTGTCGGAGGTAGTAGATACATACATTGAATGGTGGTCCCGCTTCATTCAAATACGTAGTAAAAATTTTTGGGATTGAATGTTGTCATACAAAAAAATAAACCGCACCTTTTGAATTTCCTCTAACGCGCCGGTGGTAAGAGAGCAGCCATTCCATGAGAATGCAGACATATGCCACATAATACATATGACTGCTGAATTATTAAATGTAAATAAATCAGCATGTTTTTATATTATATTCATGGTATTTTCTTGCTGATTCCAAATATGTAATCAGTTTTGTGCTAAGTTTGAATAGTTATTTTGTTATCAGTAAAATTGTGGGACCGCATTTAAATTTAAATTTTGTGTCGAACCATGTAAATTACATAAAAAATTTAGAAGGCTGCACAATGATCCTAACTATTTTATTTTGATGAATAAGATGCTGAACATAGCATCTTACACCCGTACACCCGTAACACGGAATGGCTGAGAGGAAATTAATTTGAGTTGCTAACTTTCACCTTACTTTTTGTAGGTTCTACAGATTCACCGTGAACTTGCCCTGCTCTTATTCTAGAGTCGAATTAATTG